>OZ026613.1:104150809-104305809 GCA_964020975.1 Hermodice carunculata
TTTTCATACAAGCACGACAAATTTGCAGTTCAAGTTCATGCAGTGCATTCATCTGGGTGCTATTTTCAATTCAAGCCACATGGCATCCCACATAATGAGCACATCCCACAATGACTGTAACTCAATCCAGTACAATCTACATGTCAGTTTTGTTAAAATATATAGTTACATGGATGGTTTCTAAAAATTAGACATGATAAATCTGAATTGAGCAACAACAAATAAAATGATTAGTGCCGTCAAACCCTTCAGCTGCAAACTCCATTTCTTAACAGTCGCCAGCAAAAAATACAAAGAAAAGGCCCTGAAATTGGATCAACTCTGGTGAACTTTAAATTGGTCAAGGTCATTGTCCACCAACATTAATGTACAGTTTTACAATTAACTGTGATCACCAATAAAAAATCATCTGTGATTTTAGCTTTTTTGGTTCCTCGGATATCATGGGCGATGAAGTTGAAGAATATTGACCCTGGTGATTTTTCAACTGGGTCAAAGTCATTGCCCTTTAACCCTTTCCCCCTTGAATTAAGACTGAGTCAACAGCTTTCCTTGGCATGGGTTGGGCACTAAGTGCACTAAGTGCCCAACCCATGCCAAGGAAAGCTTTTGACCTGGGGCATGTGATCTTGATAAGTCTCATGTACATTTCTCAGTCAAATTGTTTTTTATAACTATTGAAATTAGTTGAAAACACTGAAGCAGATGACATTTGCCCACCAGCCAGTTTTGGCCGGTTTTAGGCGGAAAGGGTTAAATCTGGCAAAGGCTTTTACAAGTGGAAAAGTTCTGTGATCCTACCTTATTCAGTTTTGAGATACCATGTGCAAGAAACTAAAGACAAATAGCCAGACGGATGAACAGAAAGACATACCCACAGACACACACTATGGCAACCCTCCCATGCCTATAACAGATGCAGAGCTCTCAATACTGCTGAATTTTTCGTAGTTCTACCAAAATTCGCTGACTTTTTTAAATTGTCAACCGACCTACCAAATTTGAAAAAACATCCTCCAATTTTTGCACAAAATGTTTCAAAAAAAAACAACATATGTTTAATTTTAGAAATTGTTTTTACACGTACAAAGTGTTCAGCAAATTTGCGGCTATCTCATGGCAAAGATGGGGAAAAAGGCACAGTCATATATATTCTACAAAAACTAAGTATGAAAATATAATAAAATGGTCTGACAGTCCATTTCATTGTATTTTCATGCCAGCTTTTGTGGAAGTATAAAGCCTTTAGAAGTCACTGAATACCCCTCAAAATTGAGAAAACTAGACTGGGCTAGGCCAAAACTGGTGAGTGAAGTTCAACTACTAACCAAACAAAAGTCTGACCAGTCTCGTCACCTCTGTGACTCATCAGGACCTGAGGTTAACAGATCCATGTATGTACTTATATATCAGGGTGTAGCATACATGCTGCTAATGGTGCATGTTATTACACATACGTCATTTGCTTTTATGTAGATATGACCATGATAGTCAAGCTGACATTGCACGGTTTCCTGCATTTTAGCATCGCACTACAAGGGCTGACTGACATGACTCCAGCATGTCAGGTCAAACACCCAATGACCACCAGTCATAACTAAGCGTACCCATCAAAATTGAGTTTCAAACTGTCAAAAACCCACAGTTTACTGGGGCTTTGCTCCCTGGACCCTGCAGGTGTAGTAATGCTGGATTTAAACAAATGGAAACCTTCAGAAATCTTGTAAAATTCCATTATTTTCACCATCTTGAAATAAAATCATCATGCTGGGGTTGAGCCTGTGATACAGTACAGCTCTCGCCAAATGGACCAAATTGCTAGCCTATCTAGCACACTGGCGTGCAAACAGAAAAAGACCTAGCCTCGTGTAGCTTGCTCAAATAAGATGCTCGCACCATGCGAATGCGTGCTTGTCCCTCTTCACATTTGGCTAGCAATGCATCTGGCTATGTGCCAACGGACAAGCATTGTGCGAATAGCAACCTCGACAGACATGCATTGAGCATCGTGCGATAGGCTCAATGCATTTTGTAGCATGCCAGTCACCATATGAAAATTAGCACTAAAACTCATGCTCTAAAAGGCATGTGCGCACATTTGAGCATGCTGGTAGCAATCATATCTCGCTGATGGCATGCGAGATGCGTGGCGCAGTACTGAAGCATGCCTAAAACTGTGCTAGTTAGGGTGGTCCATTATGCGAGAGCTCTACTGTACGGCAAGATGGATCACCCTGATGAAAGCGTTGGCCCTGAAGCCAAACCATCCAAGCAAAACATAGGCCCTGAAGCCTTAACCCCTAGCACCCTGGGCAGTTTGGGGATCTGGCACAGCCAGCCACAGGGCATCTTTTGTTTTGTTGTGCAACATGTGACATGCTAGCGTAAAAGTACCGCAACTTTTCTATTTTTGCAATTCATGCAAAATGGTCAACATGATTTTCATTAAGTAAGACCTTCTGTACATTTCTATTTGGTTTCTTTGTCAATTTAAACAAAAACTCATGCCCTACACCCTAGCAAAGTGAATATATCGATCTCAATCATGAATTGATCAAAACAGTCAAGCCTGTGTGAGTACTATTGCATGGGTACCTGTCCACGCATTTTCCTTGGTTAGCGTCATAAACAATGGTTCTTCCTTTTTTTCTGTTAAGATCGGTTGTGTGTCATAATTGTTATAACATTATAGTGGTAGAGTTTGTTTGTTGCTGGAGTAAATAGTCAATAAATGCACTTTATCGCCATCACTGATAAACTGTCAACATGATCAACACATGCTGTAGTGGTATTTTCACTCGAGCCATGTTCACCCGTGACTGGCATATTCTACTCTCTTTCCATGAAAAAATTGGACCCTCTGCTCAATTGTACACAAATACTGGTAGGATTTCATTATTCTGACCAATTTACACCGTTAGATTTTGTTTCTTGTTTTAATAAATTGTCCATAATTGTCACTGTGTTCATACAAATGTCGCCCATCTTTCAAGGCAGACTTCAAAACACGAGGTAATGAGTACTCCCGAACGAAGCAGCAATAGAAAAACCATGCAAACACCAGCCCCCGACTGACCAAGAATATTCTGGAGAATTGTCTTCAGTTAAGTTTCTGACTAAAGTAACAACTTATCTGTTTGAAATAGAAGCAGTTTTGGCGGGGTTTCCCCTAAAATACTTTCGTTTCAGCCAATGGGAGAGCTTGTTCTTAAAATAGACAAGGTTCTCAGCATTCTGATGATTTGAAGGACATGGTGGGTAGACGAAAAAAGGATTGAGACCGCAATGATGAAATCACCCTATTTTTGCACAATTTTGCAAAGTTACATCATTCAAATTGTCACAAACAACGGCCCGTTCATTGATTAAAATCATCATAGAAGGAAAATATTCATTTTTAACGCAAAATTGAAATAGCCATCGGCAAGAACTGACATTCTCTACAATGAAATATGCGTGCCTGCATGTAAATAAACAACATAGGAAATTTGAGACGGCCTTTAATCAGCCACTTCAAAAGTTCGAGTCTACTCAAAACTGGTGGCAATAAGCAACGACTCGCTGTTTGAGAACACTTGAAACTGGCGTGCTAGGAGTTACGCTAGGCTCCAGTATAATATACCCTTTCAGGACCCGAGAGGGAAGCACTTGAGGTGATAAATTGCATAGTTTTACTTATTTGCAAACAGCCAAATTTGTGTACATGAACACAGTCAGTTGCTGCCATCTGGGGTCCTAAACTCCTCTACTGATAGTGCTTACTTATACTTGGAAATTTTGCAGATGAGGGATAAAAAAATGGCTAAAACATCAGGCTTTGTCCACTTTTACTATCAATTTTGGCTTCAAGAAAGTAACAACAGATATCAACACTAAAAATTCAAACTTACTGGTTGTAGATTGGAAACAAGGTCATCAAATATGGGGACAAATGCCATGACACTCAACTTGGACTCCAGTCTGTCCACTTGGGCAATCTGAAGACAACCAAATTTCATTTGTCATTCTGCATGTTTCAAACAACATGTGTCACACATTCCTGTTGTTGCATGGTTATACCTTTCAGTTGCAAAGAATACTCCGCGTAGACGTAGTCTACACATTTCCAGTGAGGAGGCAAGTAAATTAAATCATATCTTTATTTTTTTATATATATCTAACTTTTCTTGAATTTACACATTTTTTCAGAAATCAGGTGTGTGGTACTGTAATTAACATACATCCAACATGGTTTCACTTGCAACATGTCAAAACATTCTGAACAGTTCATGTTCTCTCTTTGAAAAGTTCATTGCATGTAATATAAAGTTTTATGGCAACCAAGTCATAAAATGGGTCACAATGATGAAACTATCAAATAACTTGCAACATATACATCTTGTCAAAATGCAAACAAATCCTGGAAAATCATAATCTGCATAATTCAAGAATATCTCTCTTTTAACCAGAAAAGAATTCATATAAATGTATTAATTCTTATACAAAAATGCAGAGATCTTTTGTAAAAAGAAATGATCTTTTTCTCACATGTGCTGTTTAAGCCCAAAATACTGACTGAAAAATATCAAGCATGCATACTAACAAAACTAAAATGTATCCCTTGGAAAATAGAATTTTTGTGTGTTTAAGTGAATTAAAAGTAATTTGCCATTGCAATGCTAACCTTGGTAATGAAAATACTACACGTTGCTCTGTTTTGATTTTTTTAAAAGTTTCACTACCCTTGTTCAGACACAAACAGGTAGGTATTTAGGTGGATCGGACACTTCAAATTATATTTCATTGGGTGCATGTACCTGAAGTCAGTATCTTTGTCACAAATAAAAGGCAAAATCAAAACAAAACTTTCACTTGACATACCTGGAACAGAAACTGTTCTGCCTCCCCCATATTCTTGTATTGTGTTGCATGATGGGCCAGCTGCTTCAGCTGTGGAAAATATAATCTTCAACACTACTGAATGCATTAACTCATTCTATACCAGTGCCTAATATTTACATATATTTACCAAGATTTAAGGCGACATTTGCATATTTAAATTCTTCATGAAAAGAGCTTTCGTTCAAATACCAACATGCCTATAGTCTTAAGTCAGTGGTTCTGGCACTGCCTGGCAAGTCATGCTGCAGCTGCCACAAGGGCAGCTGCAGCATGACTTGCCAGGCAGTGCCAGAACCACTGACCAAGGCCTGTGACCATAGTATGGAACGAGTTAATGATCAGTAAAGGAGGTATTCATTTTAATCACATTCACTTCAGACCTGCTCTGGTCCCAGCAGTTGCTATGCAACAGAACTATGCCTTAACCATGATGAGGGCCTTTGTACCAGTTGTTACTTAACCATCCAGAAATAACACCTTTTTCTACTCAACAAATGAAACTTTCTACTTAAGCTTAGAATCTTGTAAGTTTTAAACCTTTGTGAATGTGTTTTCATATTAAGCATTTTGCTTTCTTAAATTGTTGCTTTTAGCATGGAAGCTCATTTGGCCCTGCTAAATACATGAATCTGCCCTCCCTCCTGTCAACTTCCTTGCTGCATCCTAGGTGGCAGCACTGGATAACATTAATGTGAATACATGTACATCCTATTATAATGAGAATCAATATTAGTTGTATACCTCACTGATTGATCGGTGCTAGTAATTTTACCATATGATTGGAGCTGGTTGGGTAAATGCTATTACATTCATGTCTCGACCTTTTTTACAATGCATAAATTTAAACAAATATTCAGATTCAAATGCTGCTATCAATAGTTGAATTAAACCAAATTTGAGCTCTACACCAATTGATCAAACTATTAACAAATGTAGACAGTGTTTCAGTGGTAGCAAATATTTCATAATTTCAACAAAATCCTTTATTTTTGGACAAATTAAGGCAAGTATGGAAAGTCTCTGACCCAAAGCATATATCAGATAAAAAATACAAATGCCAGCTAGTGATTGCTTGTTGCATAACATTCAGCTAGACCACGTTTCTGCTGCATGTACAGATCAAATAGTGTGTCATTTTCCATGCACTCACAAAACTTTGTGATGTTTGCTTAATTTCTCCAATGTTCGAATTTCAAGCAATTAACATGAACATGAAATCAAATCCACATCGAGGAAACACATGCAAGACTAAAAATTTTACAAATTCACTAACCTCATCTTTAGTTGGCACAAATTTCAAGAGCAGTTCTGCGTATTCGCCAGGTAGAGCATTAATATCACAGCGATCTGCTGCCTCTCGGATATCCCTGGATGATAAACCTGTCCGCCTCTTGGTTATGACTGAAACAACACAGATCTGTGAGGTTGACAGGGGTAAACATGTCACATTATGCAGTATCAGGCCTGCTACTGATGAACAAAAGCAACTGTTTGTGTAGAAACATATTGAACAGGAGAATCAGCATAAAACATATATTTTCTAGAATATAAAACATAGCTCCTGCCCGATTACTCCTACATGATTTGGCTGTTGACATGTATTTTATGTTCAGAACGAGCAGGACTCGAACGTACAACCTACATGTAATTGGCATCAGTCGCCTAGCTGAAATGGGAAATGCACATATCCACTCAACCAAATCCCCATTCTTTAAAACAGAAACATGTCACTTGACAGCTAGTTTTAATGGTCTTATCGTCCTCTTATATCATTTTGTTATTTCTACATGCAACCTGCGATTTACCCTTCAAACTGACCAACATCAGCTGCTGTCAAATGTCATCTGCTTCAATGTTTTTGACCAATTTCAAAAGTTTCTAATTCAAATTTTTTTCACTGCTGTTGAAACTAGTCAAATACACTGAAACTGACAACATTTGACTACCAGCTGATTTTTGGCGGGGAGCACATAAACTTGTGCCAAGATGCTATAATAATAAGTATACTCCTAAGTTTGAAGAATGCCCTTACAAAAAAAGATGCAAGGCAATGGGGATTTTAAACAAGTAAATTCCCATGATAATGAAGATATACCTACTCATGTTTTTCGACCGATTAACCTCCACAAATCTTATCATTGCACTGAATTTTTGTATGACTCGCTCTCGCTTTTCTTTTGACTCTTTTTTCTCTTCCTTCACAGCTAGTTCAAAGTTATTCTCCAAGCTGGTGAAATCCACTTCTCGAAATATTGCCTCATCGTCTATATCCTAGAAAAATGTGAAAGATGATTTATACATACAATGAAAACATGTGGGTCAACCTTAACAGTATTTCAAATATGTGATCTACATTAACCATGCTCAGTATGCAGTTTGTTGATTCATCACTTAAATTACTTTATCACACAACACAATACATAAATTCCTTCATAATTTCCTCATGGATGTTTTCATGTCGAACTTCAAAACTTCAGAACAATCAAAAGAATTTACAAGAATTCATGAAGTTTAAAATTTCCTATTATGTATCTTGTTGCATACTACATGACAAGAATTTTAGTTTATGTTTCTAGTGTGTTCAGTCTCAGTGAAGCTATTCAGCACATGCTGCCATCTGCAGGCAATTCCATTATAAATATCTATTACTAGTGTTTCATTCTAAGAGTATGTGTTATGCCACAGAGAGAACCAGTTGCCTGTGTGCTTCCAAAAAAAAGAGGGTTAAAACTATGTCAAATGTCTTATTGGCATTCTGTTCAAAACTATGATAATATCTAACCATATTTCAAGCACTCCAATAAATTACCCTCTTTATAAACATGAAAGTTGTACGTGCACATCATATCACCTCATAACTTTTTATTACCACATATTTTTTAAAAATAAGATCTGCACCAGAAATTAATCCTTCCCCCCCCCCAAACCGGCCAAAACCGGCTGGTGGTCAAATGTCGTCTGCTTCAGTGTTTTCAACTAATTTAAACAGTTATGAAAAGCAATTCGACTGAGAAATGTACATGAGACTTATCAAGATCACATGCCCCAGGTCAACAGCTTTCCTTGGCATGGGTTGGGCACTTAGTGCCCAACCCATGTCAAGGAAGGCTGTTGACTTAGTCTTAATTCAAGGGGGAATGGGTTAATTACCGTACCTGAAATATTGTATGCCTTGTATTGAACATTGGGGTCCAGTTGAGTAGAGGCAAATTGACACGTGGGATGACCTTCTTCTTGGGAGTCAAGGCCTGACCATGGAAGCCATTCTTGGGAGGGGGAGGCACAGGGGGTGGCTCTGAAAATATACACACCAAAATTATAAATCAAACCCTTTGCCCCTCAAACCAGCCAAAACTAGATGGTGGTCAAACGTTGTCTGCTGCAATGTTTTAAACTGATCATGCTAATTTCTACAGTGATGAAACAGAATTGAATCAGAATGGCAGGTCAATAGCAGTGAGGGTTTGATGACAAAGAAAGCTCTGAACTCAGTCTCAATTCAATGGGGCAGGAGGGGTTAAACAATTACTGTTGCTTTATTCCCACAGTGGCTGATAATCTATCCTCTGCTGATCATAATTTTATCTTTTAATTAATACAGTGTTTCTTGTTATCCCTCCATATTTTAAACTACTAATGTCAATCTTATTGGATCAATTTTGGTGAGTAGAATTTTCAACTTTGTAAAACCATATGCAGTATGGGTATATATATATATATATATATATATATATATATATATATATATATATATATATATATATATATATATATATATATATATATATATATATATATATACATATTTTTTTTTGGTTGGTCACTAGGACAAGCTATGACATGATTATGGATGCCCACTCCCATAAAGGCACTTGGGAGTCACATGCACCCTTAAACGATATGCAACTTGCATATTTGTATTCACACCTCGTCAGTGGACAAAGGAGGTGTGTCTATAAACAGCCTGAGCAAACACCAAGCTAATCCAAGACATTGAGCCTATTTCTTGGTTAGCAACGTCTATTGTTGTCAATGTACGGTATTCTCACGTAACGAACAAACATTACGTTACGTGATTAACGGTACCACGCTGCAGCCGTTGAAATTTTCAGTTCCTGATGAGCCACATCACTGGTGAAACCGGTCGAACGGCATGAAAGTGAAGCCATACCTTTGCTTCGTTTTTTCAATTATATATTTCGTTTGTTTTGGGACCAATTGGGGAAAGTAATGCTTATGGAATGTAACTGATTATACTGAAATTCACTTAGCACATTTTACAAATTCTTTGTCATGTTTCTATAAATTTGTAATATTCTTTACCTGGTACAGATGAAATGCTGGTGACACTCTTCACAGTACCAAATTTGTCAGGATGGAGGATGGAGGACGGCTTGTCCAGGGGTTTCAGTACATTATCCAAAGATTTCACCTCTTGCTCTGCTTCCAGCCCAGTCTGATCATGGTACAATTTCTAAGTGGAATAAAACAGGTAATTTCAGGGTAAATATGAAAATATGTGAAAACTTTGTGCAATACACCTCTCATTAAATGTAAACTGCACAAACATTTTCTTAAATTTTTTATAAGCTATACCATAGTCAAAACAGCGTTCTTCTTTTCCTATTCAGGTTAGCCACAAGGGGGAGCCATCCATCAGTATGTAATTCTCTGACCCTTACTTTGTCTAAACGTGGTCTTCTCGAGTCGTTTCCATACCTGTCAGTTCTATGACTTGCTACAGCCTTAGGGATGGACATTATTCTGCTGGAACTCTGACAGCAGCTCTAATAAGAGAACTTTGGCAGGTCAGAGATGGCAAACTGCATTGTAACTTACCCAGGACAGAATTTGACGCTTGTATTCCTTATTTGTGTAGAGTATGGTACTGTACACTTAATTTGCCGACTTTTGACTAGCATATTGCCACATTGTAGTTGTTGACTGATATATATATATATATATATATATATATATTACTTTTTTCAATTTCAAACAGTGTACACAGCAGTACAAATAAAGATGTGATAACGATAATTATTCTATGGTCGCGGGTGAATCATGGAATTCTCTCTATCATCATTTTCTAGCATGAAATTCAAAAGTAGTGACTCATTGTAGATCACACGACCTAAACATTGTTACAAGTTAGTTGTGATGTACCTGGATCAGTGATGTGATGCATTGACATTCATACAAAATCAAATGTGCGCAGGTGATGTTGGATTATACATCACGTGTGAGGTAGAACAACTGCGACAAACGTCAACAAACCAGGTCAGCGTTGAAAGTAGGCCTATGGCATATTTTTTTGTGATGGATACCAAATTAAACATAGGATAAACAAAATTTTACATGGCTGGAGAGTAAGTTACTATTTTTCTCTTGCTTGAATCGCTGTTAGTGAAGAAAATAACGAGTGACTGCAGGTTAGTTGTGATTTACTCTACCAACAACAATCCCTCATGAGAGAAAAGTAGTAACTTACTCTCCGCCATGTAAAATATATAGAATTCCACATGACACGGCCATGTGGAATTTTGTTTCTCCTACAGAGCGTTAAATCCTGTTTCTCCCATAGAGCGTTCAATCCTATGTTTTTGTCAAAAACCTACCTGGTTTAGCGTGCTTGCAGCAGCCGTTTCGAGTCCATTTTGTTCACTTTCAACATTGCGTTGCTAAGGTACGTCACTCAAGAAAGAACTTTCAGTCACTCTTTTCTATCTTAAGTGATCTGATTGGCTTATAAAGAAAACGACAACCAATAGGATTCTCTCTTTTAGTTCATTTTGGTCGTAAAATCGTTCCACACTTATGTTGGGAAAGATTGTGTTTCCACAGGGGTAATTATGGAAGAATCTCTTTTGATAATATCTCACAGACAAACAGCCAAAATAACATCCAATTACAGCAGATAAAGGCTGACCATGCCCAGCATTTCATTTTATTTTTACACCTCCCCTCCCCAATTTGGGGGATGGGCTTATATCATGCAGTGGCAAATAAAGAGGGCACAGTCAGGACAGCTTACATGTTTGTCAATTTGTATCTAGCACATGGATTTCAACTGGATATGTTCTAGTCCATTCATCATATTTCATGTTAATGCACAGGAACTGAGCTGTAAACTTCAGCTACAAGAAAGACCAGACCCGTTGACCCCCTTGCCTGCAAACATACCTTTAGTTTTTCCACTGTGTCTTGAAGCTCTGCAGCTCTCTCTCTGTAGTCTTCACATTTTTCTCTCAGCTTAGTCTTTGTCTTTTCAAAATCAACTTTTTCTTTGTCATGAGTCTACAGCCAAAACAAAACAAGCAGCATTTATTTCAAGTTCAGTTAACTCACATGACGCAAATAAACAAATTGCTACATGGGCATGCATTCTTTAATGTTTCATCATTTGCACACTGATATAATGTGGGTATAATAGCATGCTGAAACTTTTGAAACCTAAATATCCCTTTTAAGACATTAACATCAAAACCATTATTATAAGAATCAAGCCTTACTAGGAAAGGTCAGAATTAGCTCTGAAGTGTGTATACGCCCCAATACACAACAGAATATACAAAAATTTGGAGGGCTAAAGCTGTGTAATCCCATTGGTTTGCACATTAAAGTAACCTTAAATAATCTGGTCACTTTAGTAGCTGTGGTTATATAATTTTTGTGAGGTATTTAGTTACGCATCTACATTTACTGTGCGAAATTTGGTGTCTCTATGTGCAGTTGTTTTCAAGTTATTAAGTTGCAAATTACATGTAAAGTAATGAGAATACACAACCCTAGCCCTCCAGTGAGAGCAGTGCCCTCTTTTAGGCAGGGCTAGAACCTTCTATTCTTGTCCTTGCCTATTGTGTCTCTACTGTTTGGTCGTACCAGCTGGCACATACTGATGCCAGGCTGTGATATTGTATGGTCTCTGGCCCACAGCATGAAGTGTCAAGGGCCAGGCAACATCTGACAAATACAGTGAATCCTCATAACCACCCTCAGATATCCAAAATATTCACTTAACGACACAAATTTTGAGGGACTTACAGGCAAATTTCTTTGCTGTTTGACTCATTTATTTGACCTATTTGAATATCTCATCCGTTTTGCAAGGGCCAGATGGTGTTCTTTCAAAGTTTTACTGTACCACATTGAGCTGACTCATAATAAGGACCTGATCGATATAGACCTGCACAGCACATGAACACATATCTTACAGATCTCGACTAATTTTTTTTTTATATCATGTGGTATGGTTTTACATGCAAACTAAATCATAACAGCTAGAAGTTTTACCTGTACTTTCTTTTGTAACAAATCAACTTCTTGTCTGAGCAGTGCATTCCTGTTCTCCAGCAGCACTTTGTCCTGAGCAGTATTGGTGACATTGACAAGATTGTCTCTCCAGATGTCCAGCTCTCTCTGTAGCGCCTCGTACTCTGGGCTCTCATTCAAGGTGAACTGCACAAATGGAACATCTATTATCATGGTGCATATTAAGGGTGCATGATACATGTAATTACTATCTTTTCTAACTATATCCTACACTGGTAACTTATGCATTAACTATGTCCAGAAATCATACTTAACACTGACAAATACTTAAAAGCACGGATATTTTGCAAATTAAGTTCCATGGGCAAATGCTATTCCACAAAACTTTATCTTTTTACCACCCCTTTTTTCACTAGAAGATGATATCAATATACAATAGGGTTGCATACAATGCAAGCAGGCTGTAATATCATGGGGTGGCTCCTCATTAGTTGGGTGTGACAGTTATACAGTGGTCCCTGTCTTGAGAGACCACCCCTAAGGCAGGTCAAAATGTGGTCTCTCAAAACAGGTGGTCTTTCATTAGAGGTATATTAACATGGAAAAGATAGCACGGTGTTCTGAGACAGCGGTCTTAAAAAGATATGCGGTCTCTGATTGGAGGGGTCTCTCAAGACAGGTACCACTGTATATACACATCTGTATTATCCATGGAAGGTATGCCAGTCCTTTAATGAATTAATTAACTGTATTTGCAATGTACATACAATGATTCCATTGCCACACATCACCATTTACTGCAGAACTAACAGGCCTTCCTTGTACATTGATGGCAAATACACATCATCTGATTAATGGAATGCATGAGTTGACAAAATCAAACACATTGTGGTTTGATACATGTTACATTAAAAACACGTGATACAGAAGTTGACAAAATCAAACACAATGTGGCTACAGTTGCATTACGTCAAAACACCTTATTTGCAATGTGCAATACTGCATTTGCATTTAAATTTTTCCCCGACTATTAAATGTCATCTTACTCTCTGTTAGCACAAGTAGAGTTAGCTGCTACCTCAGTAATCTACAACCAGGGTTTGCTCATACATGTATACAGCATAAGGGAGACTGATATTTTCTCTTGTGCTTTTGGTTAACAGTGAGAGGATCTCGTATTAGACTGTGTGTTTCACATCTTTAGCATTTTGTTTTTATTTTGGTGAAACATAAAATGCAGGATCAACAAATCATGCAAGAAACAATTTACACGTACAATAAGAATTACAAACTTGCACGAGTGTCCTTACTTTTCTAAATGGTTCTGGATCAAACCCTGCCAGGTCCAATTCATGCTGCAAATGCACTTTGGCATTGATGATCTCTGTGTTTGACATCATCTTGTTGAAAAACCGGATGCAGGTTGCCTGTTCATACATGTAATAAGGAGCAAAAGTCATCATCATCATCATCATCATCATCATCATCATCATCATCTTGATCTTGTACAATTGTGTTTAAGCAACATACAGCAGGTTGACAGGCTTCATTTTCTATCATAATGCGAGTGATTTCTTGCTCACAGTATACTACCTACACTTTTACAGAGAAACTTCATGAACTTAACCCTTCCCTGATAAAACTTAACCCTTTCCTGATAAGAATACGACTAATGTGAATCCCTAATTCCATGGCTTATGGGCTACGCACAACTGTCTAAACACAACTGAGGCAGGATCATTGGCATGTAGGAGTCTGGTCTTTCCCAGTATGAGGTTGCCAGGAGAATAGGGTGCTCCAGACCAATGGTACACATGCTGCCCTACTCTCCATTAAAAAAATGGTCCAAAGGTACCTTATTTGTCTGCAATCAAGAATTGTTAATATGCAGCCTCCTGCAGCTCCTATCTAGACTTATCTGACTAAACCTAATGGCTCTTTTCATCAACCCATTGGATGCCAAAAAACCACTACTGGCTAGGGAGACAGTTAACTGGTTGAGCAAGAGGCTAATTACCCTTATTAGATAGGACTAGATAGGCACCACAGGACGTTCTATATTAACAAACCTTGGTTGTAGAGAAATATGGTACCTCTTTTTTAGCGGAGAGTAGTACCCTATGAGAGGTGGTAGGACCATTTTCAAGAAACAAGAGGATGCAGGAGGGAAGCTGGATCTGGAAGATCAAGACTTTCAGATGGGAGGGAAGGCTGTTACCTGGTGCACTATACACAAAGAGACACAGGTTGCTTTTGGCAGAGAGGTTTCATCACCAGTAGTGCCAGGATGCACATAATGTCCCCTGTGTTGCCAGTGGCTCCTTTTAAGTCCATATGCACCCCAATACCAGAATATAGTTTTCACACTTTTGTGGCTGTAATCTCATGTCCAGGACATTTTGTCCATCCATGACAGCTCACACATACTCTTAACTCTCCTATTCATGTTACATAACAGTCCATGTGACATGCATGTTTTCCACATAAACTAATATTTACAGCATACCCTGTTAAACCAACTGGGGTGTGCCTGCTTTTTTGGCCATGAGTATATATACACTTTGGTTCCATCTGGTGTCAAAATGGAGTAAATTCAAAGAGCAATACATGTAACAGTATTACAAAGAGCTATTGTGTAACAGTATTACAGGGTCTGCTTTGCACCTACATGTACATATATATATATATATTAAGAATGTATATAGCTATTACAATATTCGAAAATCATACATGTGCACAATTACAAGACCAAGCATCTGAAGACATGCAAAAATAATTAAAAAGATGGAAAAGCTTCTGTGTTCATTCTGAGATTTGCAGTTGAACAAGTAAGGCTGTCCTAAAAGATGACAGACCTGTTATGAAACAAATGAATCCCAATACAATTATCTGCTATTTTTAGTTGTTACATCTCTGACACACATAGAAAATTTAATTTTGAGCATGGAATTGGGTAGCTCTTAAAAAATTCATTATTATTTCATGGTTACCAAATCTTTGTGAGCTGCTGGTGAGGAACTTATCTGTGATATATATATATATATATATATATATATATATATATATATATATATATATATATATATATATATATATATATATATATATATATATATATATATATATATATATATATATATATATATATATATATATATATATATATATATATATATATATATATATATATATATATATATATATAGTACTGTTGACCACCCACAGGGATGTCTCCAGCATATATATATATATATATATATATATATATATATATATATATATATATATATATAGTACTGTTGACCACCCACAGGGATGTCTCCAGCATGACTTTTTTCTTTTTTCCTTGAAAAGACTTAAGGTAAAACAGGCAAACATGATTTTGCTGAACGTACCTTAAAGCCCATTTCTCCATAAGGAGAGGAGTTGAGAGCATCCACCACTGTATGCATTCTAGTCGCCTCTCCTGTCTTCAGATGAACAGATCCTAGGGCAACTAGCACTTGCTGCAGCCCTCCATGCATCCCACACAATGAGGTAAGCAACTGTAAATCAACATGCCATAAGTTTCAAAAAATAAGCTGCAATGGCAACTTAAGGTGGTTACAGCATGCTTGAGGATATTGTACGGGTACCAGACTGGGTCCAACCTACTATTTCCTAGGCCAACTGCATGGGTTCAGATATATTTTTTTTTCTGTTTGGTTGTAGTTACTAATGCTATATGTAGTGAATTTGTGAGGAAAGTCAATGCCCCAATTGGGAACCATTTAGTTACTGTTGTACATCTGGTGAATAATTAAAGTGCATTGTTAACTCAGATTCTGGCCATTTTTTGCCTCATTAGTTTCAGTGCACATTTATCAGTGATACAAGAGTCCCACAGATCATTTAACTCTTTCAGTGCCAATCACGTCGAAAGACAATCTACTAAAATGAAACAAGTCTGAATTATCATTTAGGATCTCAGACTCGTATTCCTTGTATAAAGACCCTTCATTCAAGTACCACTACGGCTCTAGTTCCACAGAAAATATCCCTGGTGAACAGCTTTTCTCGCCACACATGGGGGGCATTGCACCCAATGTGTGCCTAGAAAAGCTGTTGACTTAGTCCAAAATTTGACACTTGTAAAAAGACCTTTCATCAAGTACCAGCATGGCGCTAGTTCCAGAGAAAAGCCATTGACTCAGTCCAAAATTTGGCACTTAAAGAGTTAATATTGTATATGAAGTACACATTCCTTGTTCATGTTGTTGTGAGTGTCACAGGATGTTACCCACATGATGCCTCTAGGAGTCTGCTTCCTGTTGTGTCTCTTTCTTTCTTTTTTTGTTTTGTTTTGTGTGTGATGGGTTAGGGACGGGTGGGCTTTATTTCACCTAATGGATTACAACCACCAAATAGTTTTCAAATTCATCAAAAATATAAACAAGACGGCTGCATGTGTTAATAGACCATCCTCAGCTGACTTAGGAAAATTCAACCCAAAATAAATCCTGACCTTAGCTGAGCTGAGCTGAGCTGAACTCCTCAGCTTAAACTGAGCAAAAATGAGCAGATCAGACCTATGCATAGCTTACCTTTGCGCTGGTATAGCTAGGGATATGAGAAACCCAAATACTTAACTTATAATGACCTTGTTTTACTGAGATTCTACTAAAATACATCCCCACAAAACTTGAAATGGTCATGAGCAGATGAACAGTTTTGGATAAAACTACATGCATGTACACTAGTATCTCTATCTTGCTGACTATTACATAATTTGAAAAATTCAGTAAAAGTCAGCAAATCACAGACTATGCCCACCAAGTGAACAACTTTGATGAAGATTGAATCAATAAATGAACAAAAAAATTCATTAAAAATATGAAAATCACTCGACTGTGACCTGTTGAACAAACTTGGTACAGACCCATCCAAGGTGTGTCAATCCTCAGCAAGGTTAAACTGCTACAGTGAAATCTCACTCTAATGACATCATCGGCTCCTTAGAAAATGTGCCAGATGAAGTTCAACGTCTGATGAATAAGTCAAACAGCAAAGGAATTCCAGTGAAAGTCCCTAAAACTTGTGTCATATATGTTGGATATAAGACTGTCTTTACAATGAGATTTCACTACAGGTGAGGTTTATAGTTCTGTATCCATGTTCAGTTTATAAAAACATTTAAAATAGCAAATGTGAAATGTTCAATATGCATTATTTGCAATTAAAGTTTGGAAATCTCTTTGACACTTGATTTAACAGTCTTATACATAAGACTTCAAAGCAATTAACAGTTGTGTTTCTGTATCAAGTATCATATGTCACTTCAAATATCAATGATTTAACCCTTTCAGGGCCGAGTTTTGGAACTGAGTCAATAGCTTTCCTCAATGCAATTTTGGTGCAAAGCACCCAAAGCATGCCAAGGAGAGCTGTTGACCTGGGCCATTGTATTCTATGGGACTACAGACATGCTGGTACTTGACTGAAAGGTCTTTCTATAAAGAATGCTAATACAGTATTCCTAGGATAATTCAGAAAAGTTCATGTTAACTACTTCAACTTGAGTTGCAGGTGGCACTGAAAGAATTAAGCTAGAAACACTTGAGGAGTCTTCATGCATCATACAAATTCCCTTGCATCTATGGCAAGCAGTTTAAACATTTCACCAGATTTACTGATATCCAAAATTAAATTTTGGATATTCATAAATCTAACTAAATGTTAAAACAGCTTGCCATATGCATCCTTATTTACTGGCGACATACCCACCTGGATTGTAACCTGCTGGGACTTTATTTGAGGGGTTAATAATGCCAGAGCAACGCTCTCCACCCCAGCTCTCTGCTCCAGTAGCTTCTGTCTCCCTGCCTGCATGGCCAAATAAAAACATTTACAGTGTCAACATTATGTTTATAATCATAAACTTATTCAGTTTGGTTAATTATCAACCCACTGATAAAAGTATCACAATAATTACCCTGCATGCAATTAATTTGTATCAACTGGTACAATATTTGACCTATGTGACATGTTCATCAATGGCATTAACTCCACGGTCTTTTTTTAACTCAATAAACAAGACGACTAGGATGGTCCCATGCTCATTTGACCTTGCATACAGAGAATACAGAGGTCCTATAACCTTGAAAATTAGTTCAAGGTCAAATTTGTCCAGTAACAATTTGTCCCTAATTGGGGACCATGCATTGCCATAAAATTTATAAAAGTCTTAGGTTAAAGTCACCCACAATAACAAATTGAGAACTATGGGACCCAAGAAGTGTTAACAAGAAGGACTTTTTAGTTCTCTAGTCGCCAACTTGACATTTATGCATGGGTATACTTTAAATTCATATTATGCACTTTACTTTAAGAATAACAGCAAGTTCTTATGCATGTGTTATTAATGAAGATATTTGTCATACACAGATTTATAGTGAACATTTTGCCTGTTAATATAAGTATTCAATGTAATCACAGCATACAACTATGTTTTACCTGTGCACTATCATAACATACAACTATGGCTTACTGGTGCATTATAATATATCATGTGAATATAAGTATACAATGTAACAAACTGTATCCCACCTGAAGTATCTATAAGTAAAAATCATGGTCCTAATGTTTCATATAAAAGTTAATTTTTGTTTTTACTAACCGGCAGTCTTGAGGCAAACTTGATACATAAAAGGCACTCATACTCTTCTGACTGCAACAAGAAACAAATCAACGCATTCATCAAAGTAACAACACTTGGATTTCAAAAGTAAATCATATATCTATATATTTAATCTGCCTTAATTTGTTCATTGTGTCTGAAAGACATGATTCATTTTTTTTCATTTTAACATTAGTCCTTCAAATCTTTCATGCTTTGTTTTAATTAGTGTGGTCTACAATGGCATCTTACTGAAACCAAATTGACTGATTAATACACTGTACATATAGAGTAGTGATCCATCCAGATTAATTCCATGTACAGGTGCTATATCTTTTGTATAAATAAAACATGGACAAGTATATTCAGTCTTCCAAGAAATATATTGTAACATAACTTAATTGGATAATGTCAGCTTCAGACACATTTGTCATTTTTTTTTGCATGCAAATACATAAAATGTCTGTGGACTTACTAAAACAAAAAACAAAATAGTGTTCAGTTCAAACCATGCATATTTGGTGATTATGTGAAAAATTGTGAGCTATGTTTGGTTTACTTAATTGCTGTTCGCTTTTTTTTTCTTGCTTTGGACTCTTCATCATAAATACTCAGGATCTTTGCACTTACCAGGTATCGCTTAAAGTCATCTGGCTTAGTTTTTTTATTTGTTTGTAAGTTAGCATGGTCCTGTTGTATCTCCTTCAGTATACTGAGCAGGAGGTTCACTCCATTGTGAGCATTCCAAATGAACTCCAGTAGGAAACTGAAAGAGCACGAAGCACATAATTGATGCACCAGTCGCCCGCATTGCTGATTTTATATGCAGTTTGACTGAATAGAAGTTACTGTCAACTGTCAAAAAACTTATCGTCATGCAGGGATAATTATTGGCCATGATGAAGGGCAAGTAAACGTACTTACTATAAAAGTGAATATACAATAGATTTATTGTTAAAAATGCAAAATCTTGTTATCATTATTCACTGTTGTCATATAAAATGCATACAATATATATATGTTGTACACATGTGAAGCAAGTGTACCTTTTTTTTGTTTTTTTTGTTTTTGTTTTGTTTTTGTTTTTTGTTTTTTTTTAAATTTTTTTTCTTGTTTTTTTTTTGTTTTGTTTTTGTCTGTTTCTTAACACTAATATCTGTCTGAAAATGTGCACATGATTGTATGAATTAACAGAAAATCAATATCTGGTTTGTATATGAAACCACTTTCTGCAATAAAGATTGACTTCAAATTTAGTTTATCACTTTAGCATGTGAGGGCAGCACCTGACATTATACACAAAACTCCTACATATAAAGTTGCAATATAAACTACCAGACAGTTTCTTTACCTGTGTTGGTTTTAGACTTAGTGGTAGCCACGATAAAGGTTGACATGCAATTCACACGTTTTATAGCAATTTTTAAGTTTTGTGGACTCTCATTTATAAATTAACCTCCACTTAAAATTCCATACAAAATACATACACAATGCATGTATATTTATATCATTCAATCAATAGATTTTAACCTGTTTCAGACTTCAAATAAAGATTTGTATCCTTTTATCAGACACCCATATTAATTCATGTAAAATGACAGATTTTGCTTAACCGTGAAAAAATGGCATTTCAACACAAGTAGTATAATTGAAAGTTAAAATTCACACTGTCAATAGTTATGTTTATAGAATAGTTCACTGAAAAAGCTGACAGGTAAATTTTAAATCTTGACTCATTTCTTCATTTTAACACTAAATACATATACAACTGTACATGTAGGCTTACATCTATATAGCCTACAAAATTTTGTTAATGAGCCTCAACAAGAACTTTGTTCTTAATAAACATGCTTAAGGTACACATTGCAGGCCCATGACGGGGGAAGGGCGAGGGGCTCAAATGAACCCCCCCTTGACCAAAACAAAAAAAAAAAAAGGAAAAAAAAAACAAATAAAAAACAAAACAAATCCAGCCTCATGAGGTACATATGTCATTTCACTCTAAACAAGTATCTGTGAACCTGAAATGCAAAATGTTATTTTTTCTAAAGAAACACATCATGCACTCAGTCCTCATTTAAGGCTGTTCCACTGACTACATTGTTTATTTGTAATTTTCATTGGGAGCAAAAGCATATTCTAGATGCACGTATAAAATGCTGCTCCTTGATTTTATTTTGAATTTTCAGCAGCTTTCCATGCAAACAGGTCAAATTATGTTTGGCACTGTGGAGACGTTTATGATAAGCAGACATATTAAGTGGGACATGGCACTAGATCAAGGCAAAGACCACTTAATTCACTTCTGTTTTCAATATATCCATTATTCTCTGCAACTATGTCATACATTGTGTGTTTAATGTTCCTGCATAAAACTGCTTCACTGTTGGTCAGAAGTCTTTGTGATTGGACAAGTACAACATCTCTCAAAAAGTAAAAAACTAACGGCACTGCAGATCAGTTTTGTGTAAAGTTTTGCAACCACGTAGAACACTTTCCCTGTACAATTTTATTACCTTACATGCACATTATTGACAAATTCATCATATAAACTGCAGTTTAGCATTTCTAAGCCTTCAATGTGCATGTTCATGGGGTATATGTGAACATATCATAAGTCAAAAATCCAGTAGCTATCATAATCATCATTAAAAATCACAATTACTGAATACGTAAGAGGCCCTCTCCCAAATCCTCGCCCGCTCGGTTGCTTACGCTCCCTTGCAATGTCAATATTGTCAAATCTGAACCGCCCTTCCAGGAAAACCTGTTGATGGACCTGCATTGCTATCAACAGCAGTGCTTCTGAACTGACAACTTTTTCTGGTTATTGCTTAATTTCACACTTCCTGCCTGTAAAACTTGTCATGGCTGTCTGCAAACACTCATTCCAAAGACATGCATGAGTAACACAGTGACAGCATTTTATTTTATTATTATTATTATTATTTTTTTTTTTTGGTAGCTATGCAGCATAAAACACTTACAACATGCCTGTACAACCGAGAACCTCAGGTTATGGTTCATCTTGAACATGTTAATGATAAAGGAATGGTTATCACTTGCACTAGTTTGAAACAAACAAAACAATTCATAAATTTGTTGAAGTCCAGTAAAATATTTAAAGCAACAAACTTGCATGAAGAATATGCTGAGTTTTGTGGCTTTTTAACTGTTTTATAGATGTATGCTAACCACTTTAATCCAGAAATGTGCTCCTATTTCTTCAGGTTAATGTTTGAAGAAAAAGATTTGAATGTTTTTATCAAGCAACTGATAATAATTCTTCACATCTAAGTAGGAGTCACCACATCAGTTGTAATTAAGTGCTTCAATCGTGGAATTTAAATCTTTGCTCCAGTAGTCTGATTTCCCGTTTTACATTACAAAAAGCTTAACAGGGATTTACTAATATGTAAATGAGCCAATCATATGCAAGTATATCGTCAAGTGCTGCCCTCAGGGCTATTGATTAATGGGCCTACATGTAGTATTATTATCTTATTTTTTTTGGTAACAACTATATGTCATAAGATGAGACAAATTTATTTCAGACACTGAAATGGGTCCATATTAAATACACACGACACAAATTGAATTGTATTTTTTTTCTTGTTGTGGATGAACTATTAAACTGCACTACTGACACAAACTCTGAATATGGGATAAAATGGTTAAATCAGGGGGCCCCCGTTAATCCAACAGCCCCTGGTTTCAAACCATCATAACGCAAAACTGAGTCAGATGGGTGTAGAAGCTTTAACAATCTGATACTTGTCAAAGTCAATAGTTGTATTGATTTATATTGATCTGTACCTACATGTATTTTTGTGGCATGCTTCTGTAACCTCCTTTTCGCTGTAAAAATTGTATGCATACCACAGTTCATTACTTGAGTGACACATTTATCATCCCAAAAATGTGATGTCCCCCTCTACCAGTTTGACATATACCTGTATGGTTGATAGGTGTTTCTCAGCCTGATATACTAACATGTTTCATACCACAGGTACAAAATAGCCACAAAAATACATTAATCTGATCTTGGTTGCATTCGAAATTAAAAAAAAAAAAAAGAGGATGTGGGTTCCGCATTGTGAAAACATAATAATGCAAAACGTTTTTCTGAATCATAAAATTTTGGACTGCAACAAGGACAGCATATACATGACTGCATGTAGTTATCATGATTGTGATTGAGAATTATAATTTATATACAGTGAACTGTGAAAGATCATGCATGCTTGTACAACATGTGAGCTGTGTGTACATGTGGTACCTGTACAAATTTCTGTTTCATCCATTATGATGAATTATGAGGGCTCCCCATAAAAGGCACTCCCACATGAACTTTACCCTCACAGTGCTCCTCCCTGTATGACCCACCATGACCCCTTAATATAGGTGCGGTCATGGACAACCCATGACACCATGTCACCCAATCAGCTGAAATACACATAGCTGGTACCCAGTTCTGAAAAACATCTCCACCTGTGCATGTATTGATAATTTTAATCCTGCCTGATCCCTGCCTATCTGTCCAATTATCCATCCAATTTTGTCATTTTACCTTGATTTAACAGATTTTAAGCTAATGTATGTCAGATGAATATAGTTGGTGTCAGTGCATGTAGAACTATCAAGACTTAAACTGGACATTGAAGTTGTCATAGAGTACATGTATTTTGCTTACTGATAATTAATTAATAATATTCAGCATTCTGAAGGTTAGGTATCTCACAGTTTGGCAGATCTGGAAAGCCTGTTGCAATAATGCGGAAAAGGGTAATGACTACTAGGAAACGGTTATGAACAAAAAGACACAAATACAATGATAACACTTGATGTAGCCAACTTCCATGCAGTTGCAACTTTTTATCCCATAATGGGGCCCTTGGGAGGGTAATAAAGGTATGTGTTATGGCTATCACATCTGCTTTCCATATCCCATAGTACCGCATTACATTTCTAGAAAAATAGACGATTCAGCCGCGCATGGCAGTGTTGGGTGATTCTGCTTTTCTATGTATTTCTGGCCTCTTTTTGGCTTAAAACCTTATTAATAAATTATTAATTCATGCTCTTTCTATCTTGTCTCAAACCATGATTTAAAAGCATACTGGTGGCACATCTGATTTTTTAGTTGTGGCATTTGTATATAAATGTAGGCTGTATATTTATGCTAGTTGATGGTAAAATTCAAACTTGTAATGTAATACATGCTCATGGCACATTTCATGTCTGGGGTTTACCCTTTCCCCCTTAGGCATGCCATAGCTGGCTGAGGGTTCAATGTCATCTGCTTAGTGCATGTTTTTGACTAACTTCAACAGTAAGAAATTAGAAGCTGATCAGTGACCGCAAAACCCCGCAGCCAGGACGGAGGGACAGACAGACGGACGGACCCGTAGGTGACGACAATACACCTCCAGTAGGTCAGGTTACTTCTGTTTAACCTAATGACAAAGCTTTGGTGCAAATCCAATGAACAGAGATATCATGGCAAGGCCATTTTTCTTTAATGCTGCACTGTGACCTACATATGTGACCCAGTCACCTAGTTTTCAATAGGCACCTGAGGCATCCTTAGGACCAACTGTCATAAATAACTGATGAAACTACATTCAATATTTTTTTAGATATTGTGTTAAAGCCGTTTTTTTCTTCAATGTACTACTGTGACCTAAATATGTGACCTAGTGACCTACTTTTCAATGGGCACCTGAAGTACCTCAATGGCCTTCTGTGATAAAAATTTGGTCTCTGTAAAGTGAGTATTTCTGGAGATACAGCGTGGCAAGACCATTTTTCTTTAATGCGGCATTGTGACCTAAATATGTTACCCAGTGACCTAGGTTTTACTAGGTGTGTGAGGCATCCTTAGGAACAACTGTCATAAATAATTGGTGCAGCTACAATGAGTACTTTAATATTTGAAGATATCATAGTATGGCCATTTTTCTTCAATGCCACATTGTGACCTAAATATGTGACCCAGTGACCTAGTTTTCAACAGGCATCTGGGGCATCCTTAGGACAAACTGTCATAAATAATTGAAGCTACATTCAATATTTTTTAGATATTGTGTTAACGCTATTTTTTTTTCAATGTAGTACTGTGACCTAAAAATGAGACCTAGTGATCTACTTCAGTATTCAATAAGCACCTGAAGCACTTCAATAACCCCACGTGATATAAATTTGGTCTCTGTAAAGTGAGTATTTTTGGAGATATGGCATTAACAAGGCATGGACGGACAGACTTCTCCTTTGAAACTTAAAAGCTTCATACACTATTTCACAATACGGACACTGGTATAAACAGGTAAATAATAATACATTTTTTAGCACCATAAAGTTGACTAGAGGTGTTATGAGGTAAAGTGTACTGAAGTATTAGCTGGAAGCCAACTGTTCCACTATAGTGGATGAAGGTTGAAATGAAAGAAATCCTGCAAAAAGTGAGTATGATCATGGTTTTCCGACTTAAGACGGACTAGAGAAAATTCTCTAGGTGGGTTAAGTATACTTTTCCCCGGGTACTTTCTCTCTTCACACTCAATCTAAACACTCTGAGGACTACACTTTGTCATTTCAAACTCCATCTTGACACACTTTGACAAATGTTCTTGTGTTAGTGTTGTTCATTAGGTATTTGCTCATATCTCTGGAAACATTTCAACAGAGTTTTGTATAGTTGTTGTTTTTTATAACCTTTGTGTTGTAGTTTTTGGAACAAAGTTCTGACCATTGACAAAATTGCTTAAAGTGTGGTGTTTCTAGCAATACATATCACTTGTCCAATACAAACTCCATATGCTTGTTTCTCTATAATGTTTCCTGTCAGATCAGGGTAAGAGATAATATCAAATTTGAACTGGTCTCTCTTGTCAAATATTTTTTTTACATACTGGTTGTTTTTTATTTCTATATCCAGATCAAGGACAGTAGCTTTTGTTTCACTTTCATTTTCCAGATTTAATATCAGTTCTTTGGGATATATGTTTTTCTGATTTCCCTTTATCTCATCTCCATTGTTTAAAGCACACAGGTCATCTATATACGGATGTGTAGGTGACGACAAATTGTTTTTTACCCCTTGGCCCATAAGGCCGGAGGGGTGAAAAACAATTTGAACGAGAGTTGTAGCTGAGACCTATGAAGAGCTTCCTTGGCATTCCTTGGATGCTTCGTACTCAACCAGCTCCAAGCAAAACTATTGACTCAGTCTTAATTCAAGGGGAAAGGGTCAAACATATGTATTTTTGCCATAAAAGTGGCATTTTTGAACCACCTTCATATATATGTATACAGTTTTGGGTGCAACTTTTATGACGAACAGCGATCCATCATCACTGAGGACATACTCAGACAACCACTTCTCTGGATCATCAATATAGCGAGAGTCATGTTTGTTTTTATATATTGGTACTTGCATAACACACTGACAGTCATAAATTTTGATAATAAATGCAATAAAACACAAGTTTATAGTCACCAATGCAATATGCTGTGTATAGTTGGTTGGTTTAATGGCATTTAAGTTCAGGCTGGTATTCACATCATGCATTTGCCTCAAGTTTGAAGCAGATCTAGTGTTTGATCTTAAAAAAATTACATGAATGTACATGTACTTTAAACTTCTGTATTTTTGTCATAATAGTGGTCATCTTCACCATGCTAACTGCAGCAACATGTAGTCTTATCACACATTACATAATTTTGGAAATTTGTCAATAACCTGGAAATGAAAGTAATTCCACTACATGCATATTTTCTTGAAGAAAACTTTTTTTTTCAAGGTTTTCAAAAAAAAAAATGCACATGAGGCCACATAAAAAAATATCCCGGTTTATCATCAGTGGTTTTCCAAAACAGTGATGAGGGAGGCAGGTTTTTTTGTTTGTAGTTTTTTGTTTGACCCTTTCCTTCCTTCCAAATGATTTACTGTACTGAAGCTTTTGTTAGTCTCCATTGCCCATACAGGTCACTTATTCATTCAGAATGTCACATGTAACAATATGCCATTTATATTGCTACTTCCACATGCTGTCTCTATGTCATTCTCATTTCTACGTTCTTCCTTACATGGCTTTTTCTCATAAGCTGCCTGATCTGTGTCTTTCACGTGACCTAACATCCTATATGTATCCCTGTCTTGGGGGTTTCTGGAGTTGGGTTTGGGCAAGATGCATATGCTGTGTACTTTGTACTTTGGCCATTTGAACAATACAGCAACATCACAACGGATTGTGGAGTTAATGTTTTATTGATTGATATTACACAACGAGAATACTGCCACAAGACTAGACACAAGAAAGCTGCAATACAGTTCTATTGATTAGCGCTTGCCAGAAATTTAAAACAGGGCATCCAAATTTTCCGATTTTACTTGGATCCTTGTGTCCATATCGTTGCTCACAGACTGCTTGTGAAATTGCTAGGATTTGAACTCTTGAATAGCCACGTTATTATTTTTTTTTTTTTTTGACATTCATTATCTCTGCCAAATTAGTTTTCTATCGACGAAATTTTTGTGATGTTTGGCATTCCCAACAAAACATAATGCCGAAAGTAAGAGCACACAACTTGAGCTTAATTGATAAAATGTTGTAGTATTTTCAAGTCGATGTCTTTAAAACTGCCACATTAAAATATTAAATTTAATTAAACTGAGGGCAAATGTACCTTACAAGATGTTTTTTAGCACTTTCACAGTTGAAAATTGGCAAAACAATTTAAAAACAGTGGTAAAATTGCACTTGTTTCTGGCCTCTGTAGGACTGGATCACTTCTTGTGAACATTACATGTTTGGTATCATTTGAAAATTCAGAAGTTCGTCTGCATCAGTAAAACGCTTTCTCATCTGCTAAATGTGACCGCAATGTGGGTAATTTATGCCAAACATTGATTACTGTGTCAAAGGTTAGAATTGTTATTCAGACAATAGTTTCTATTGGCTGATGGTGATGCAGTCAGATCATCATATGACCTATTTGAATAATTAATGCTGAAGATCAGTCATGTGGACCAATATAATAGGAGCATGGCGATCGATCAGACCATCATCATGATCATGCACCTTTGCCCAGGTCTCAACAACATGCCATTGGTGAAAGCACGGATGCCATGCAGGCACAATAAAAGCGGCAAATCTGGCTCTTTTTTGATGCTATCAAAGTGTGAAAACTTTGATATTTTCAGGGGACTCAGATAGTGCTTCTGAAACTTTCTGTTTTTATTGCAAGACATATGAAAGGATATTCACTGTAAATGTGGTACGGATGTAGGCAGCTTCGTGTGCTCGCCGACTTCATTAGTCTTGCCTTCATCAAAGCAAACTGCTAATTGTAAATAACTTGTAAAATAAGCAAAATAATAAGATTTTGATACTGTGGAAAACAATTACATGTGGTAACAGTCATTTCAAACAAATTACTGCAAAATAAATAGGTGTAAGTTTAGAGATGTGTAAAGAACTACATGTAACGCAACTGGCACTGGGGTCAGCACCACGTAAGAAGTTACTGGCACTCAAAGAGTTAACTGTAATCAGAATAGACTTCCGGCAGTTGACTTCTGCTTTGTCTGTGCAGGACAGCATGACTATCTGTGCACAATAAGTATGCAAAACTTGTCACTTCTTCGCAATCACAACACAAAATTTTGACATTTCAGTCAGATTGAGATGCAAAAAGATCCTGCCTACGAAACCAGTTGTTACTCAGGTGAATGATAAATATAGCATGTCTTCAGGACACTTTCGCCCTTTTTTTTGGCCATCCACTGCTGTCCAAATGACGCCTGACTGCAGGACGTATTGTTGGCTAACACTATGGCGCTAGCACCATTGACCGCTCAAGGCACTGAATTGAATTGAATTTTTATTTTCAAATCAGATCATACGATACAATATACAATCAAGATTAGAAGGCATAAATGAAGCTTTTTCAGTTTTTTTTTTTTTAATTTACAAAGAGAAAATATCTTTTTTCAAAATGGTGTGGAACAAAAAAAACATGCACGCACTGATAATAATAAAATGGGATAATTTTTTTTGCAGCCTAAAACACAAACCATACAAAAATTCAACAGAGCAAGACCGTTTGACCAAACTTGCCAGAAGGTCAAAATTATTTGAGTGAAGCAAGCAGTCTCTCATAAGAGATAAAATAAGATGAAGACAATGGGAGAGTAAAACCTGTCTTGAAAGGCCACCCCTAGGGATGACCAAATTGTGGTTTCTCAAGACAGCTGGAGCTACAGTATAAATACCATGAAAAGTGCTAAACTCACTGATGGGACAAGATGGTCTTTCAAGGCAGGTATTTCTCATTGGAAGGGTCTTTCAAGACAGGGACCATTGCACTAGGGACCATATGAATATGGCCTTTAAAGGTAGGTGGTCTTGCAGAGAAGGGACTACCATACCTGTCATGAGCCAGCTTGAGGTCCTGCTTCAACTTCCGTAACATGTGTTGCATTGGTGTTGTCCCATCTTTGAGTAATTTTTTGCCAAAAATTCTTGACTTTGTGGTGACGTTTCTTCTGAGGTTTGCCACGTACTGGGACACCTGCAGTTGGGGAGTCCTATTTTTCTGGAAGAACAGGAAAAATTTCATGTTTATACATAAATGTACATAAATTTATGTTGAAAGGAATTGTCAGGCATAACACTTCACAGAGGATGTGTGACATATATGTTGAAAGTACCTACTGATAGTTTGCTCAAAATGATATTGATAAAATAAGTGATCTAAACATGAAAAGAGACACAAATTTTATATGCATTACAGTGAAAAGTGCGGTAAGTAACTCGATGAGAAGGAAAACAATTCTCATGGCCCTCTTCTGGTTGTGCACAGAGAAAAAAAAAAAACATTCACTGCATTTTCTTAGACCAATTATCTGTTCTGTATCATTCTGGAAAAAAAAACTTGCAAAACTTAACTGATAAATGTGAAGACACTCTTCTTATCTTTGATGATAAAAATTTAATTTCCTTTGTTTTGGGCAGAATACAACTGTCATCCAATCAAAAAGGGATAGATACTGTTATTAAGTGTGTGTGTGTGTGTGTGTGTGTGTGTGTGTGTGTGTGTGTGTGTGTGTGTGTGTGTGTGTGTGTGTGTGTGTGTGTGTGTGTGTGTGTGTGTGTGTGTGTGTGTGTGTGTGTGTGTGTGTGTGTGTGTGTGTGTGTGTGTGTGTGTGTGGAGATAGATACTGTTATTCTGAAATATCTGACCAGTACATACGTGTGTGTGTGTGTGTGTGCATTTTTTTTATGTTTCAAATTTTGTTCTGATCCCTCCATCTTTTGAAAAGAGTGCCTGCAGATTAACTCAATGGACTGCATTGAGAATGTTTCAGACAAACACAACTTTACAAATTAACCCTCCAATTACCAGGCCTGCATGGTCACTCTAATACGTTCTCCCATCCTTAGGGAGGATACAGCCCAAGTAGTTGTCCAGGAAGATACAGCAAAATTAGCAGTCCAGGAAGGATACAGCCTACGCAGCTGTCCAGGAAGATACAGCCCAAGTAGCTGTCCAGGAAGATACAGCCCAAGTAGCTGTCCAGGAAGGATACAGCCCAAGTAGCTGTCCAGGAAGGATATAGCCCTAGTAGCTGTCTGGGAAGATACAGCCCAAGCAGCTCTTATGGAAGGATACAGCCAAATAGCTGTCCATGACCGATACAGCCCAAGGAGCTGTCCAGGAAGGATACAGCCCAAGTAGCTGTCCAGGAAGGATACAGCCCAAGTAGCTGTCCAGGAAGGATATAGCCCTAGTAGCTGTCTGGGAAGATACAGTCCAAGCAGCTCTTATGGAAGGATACAGCCAAATAGCTGTCCATGACCGATACAGCCCAAGGAGCTGTCCAGGAAGGATACAGCCCAAGTAGATGTCTAGGAAGGATACAGCTCAAGTAGCTATCCAGAAGGATATGGCCCAAGGTAATGTCCAGGAAGATACAGCCCAAGTAGATGTCCAGGAAGATACAGCCCAAGTAGCAGTCCAGAAAGGATACAGCTCTAGTAGCTATCCAGAAGGATACAGCCCAAGTAAATGTCCAGGAAGATACAGCCCAAGTAGCTGTCCAGGAAGGATACAGCCCAAGTAGATGTCCAGTTAGATACATCCCAATTAGCTGTCCAGGAAGGATACAGCTCAAGTAGCTATCCAGATGGATACGGCCCAAGGTAATGTCCAGGAAGGATACAGCCCAAGTAGATGTCCAGGAAGATACAGCCCAAGTAGCTGTCCAGGAAGGATACAGCTCCAGTAGCTATCCAGAAGGATGCGGCCCAAGTAGATGTCCGGGAAGGATACAGCCCAAGTAGATGTCCAGGAAGATACAGCCCAAGTAGCTGTCTGGGAAGGATACAGCTCCAGTAGCTACCCAGAAGGATACGGCCCAAGTAGATGTCCGGGAAGGATACAGCCCAAGTAGCTGTCTGGGAAGGATACAGCCCAAGTAGAACTCCAAGCTGCTCAACCAATTTTACATCAACATTCGCTGACACTGCAATGTCAGCTGGTGGACCAAGACAATCACAGTGAAGTGTCAAAGTCAAAATGTACAAAATATGTATTTGAATTATTGAGAGCCACAGATATGAGGAGTCCCTTGGATTGGATGGCTATTGAACTTAAGGACCACTCGCCTTAACCATTAACCCATGGCAGATCAGACTTTTCAGTATTTCCCTTCAAGTCTGTTAAATTCATGTGCATTCAACTGTATCATATTTAATGATGTGGAACAATTGCTCATTTAAATAGCTATAGATCACTTACCTCATTCTGAACTTTCTTCCACTTCTCTGAAGCACTCAGGCTGTACAACTGTCTCGCTTCTTCAGCTGTAATTGGTGAAATTGCTTCCTGAAAATTACAGATAAAGAATCGGACCAACATTATGTTAATACATATAAATTTGTATTTGTAAGAGCCACACAAAGTAAGAGTGATGGTACCCTGGTCCCATGTAGCATTTGATTTATTTTAACCTATTCTGGATACAAACCGAAGATGCTTCATGAACTCTCAATTTTAAATAATGTTGTTACAAAAATGCATCACTGGAGACGGTTTGTATTCCAAACCAGCTTCAATGTGCATGATATCCAAAAAAACAGCAGAAGCAAACCATGACCAGATCTGTGGGACACTGACAGGTACAAGAATATGTAATGGTCAGAATGACTTAACTCATTCCATATCAGTGCCTGATTTTTCCGTATATTTACCTAGATTTAAGACGACAATTGCATATTTAAATTCTTCATGAAATGAGCTTTCATTTAAGTACCAATATGCCTATAGTCTTAAGTCAGTGGTTCTGGCACTGCCTGGCAAGTCATGCTGCAGCTGCTGCATGACTTGCCAGGCAGTGCCAGAACCACTGACCAAGGCCTGTGACCATAGTATGGATTGAGTTAAAGCTAAAAGATGGCCTTTGGTGACATTCGAAACAATGAAAGGTCACTGAATGTCAAATTTAGCCATGCTTTTAATGAGACGATTAAATAGTACAAGTTTCATGATGGCAGCAAATTTGTTCAAAAGTTATTGCATCCACAAGGGTGACAGATTGATTATGCACGTGCAAACATGACAACAACAATCCCTCGTTAGCTGATGTGGCAGAGGGGGTAAAAACCTGGAGCTGCTAAACCTACATGGGTGTCACAAAAATTAACTATTTATTGAAATAGGGCATACTGCTTGGAAGTTTGGTGAAATTATATTAAATGGACAGGTTTATAATAACAAATTGAATTAGATACTTCTTTAAAAGATCACCACAACGTGATTAAATGAAATGTACATTTTCATTGTTTAATCTAAATTTAGCTGACACTGATCATTTTTTACCAGATTAAGGGCATGCTACACTTGATGACTTCCGTCTATAAATGGTTGATTTGTGTTTATGGTTACCATCCAATTCCTTAAAGCATGCATATATATATATATATATATATATATATATTTTCTGAAAGGAAATATAACATCAAGTTTAAGTCTTGTGCTGAACATAAAATTTTTGTATTGCCACTGATGTAATTAAATTTTAATTATTATTCTTGAATTCTGCATAAAATTTAAAATAGCATTTGAAAAAATAAAAATCAGATTTCGTTAATTGTGACAAATTAAAGCACACATAGCACTCTTCAAAACTGTATTTGAATTTTTTAAAAATGGGCTTAGTTCTAAATATGCCTATTTAAATCTTTTTAAAATTTGAAAAACAATTTAAATTTGATTTAAATATACTGTCAATTTGGAACTATAACCCTTATCCAAAATTTAAAATAGCATTTTGCTCCTAGAAGTGCTACGTTTCATTTTCTGTAAGAAAATGTTTCCCTTTTTTGTTTTTTTTTTTATGCTACTTTTTAACTTTTTCCACATAAACAGGTTTCCACTAAAACAGGTAAAATTAAACTTTTTAATGAAGCCATTCAAATTCAATTACTTAACACTTACAGATATTTAATTATTTTCAATAGCCTAATCCAAATGTTTACTTTTACAAAATGTATAATTTATATAATCTTAAGATGTCTAGTGTCGATATGTTTGGAGTAAAGTTGTGTTTTCTGTGTAAAGTGCTGTAAAAGTGCACCACCCCTATACAAATTATTATAAGTCACGAAACCCAACAGCTAAACCAGTTTGACACAACCTGTCTTAGAAGACCACCAACAGGTACTCCCTTTAGGCCAATTAACCCTTTCCCATTCAAATCACTCAAACATGCCTGGATGTAAATTGTCATCTGCCTTCACATTATTACTTATACTTGTAATTACTAAAAAAAAAACATTTTTGCTGAGATTTGTATGCGAGATCATTCATGATGGCACACTGTATGTCAATAAGTTTCCTTGGTGTGTGTTGGGTGCATTGCAATCAACCTGCACCAAAGAAATCTATTGACTCAGCTGCACTCTGACCTGGAATGAGTTAGGTAACATGAAGATAATGTCATAAAATATTTTACAAGTATGTCTTCTGAGATAAAGTGCCTCTCCTAGCAGTGGACTTGCAGCTGTAATGATGAAAAAGTAGCAGGAAAGCGACTGTGCAAAATGTCATCATGAGTGAGTTTTAACTCTTTCAGTGCAGTTTCAACTGAGCCACAGTCAACAGCTTCACTTGGCACGCTTTGGGCCTAATGCCCAACGTGTATTGGACCCAAAGCAAGCCTTGGGCATATCTGCTGACCTGGACTGTTCTTACAGTTTCAGCAGCTGAAGGCATGCTGATACCTGAAGGAAAAGTCAGTTCATAAAGAATATGAATCTGGTTTCATTATATCAATTCGCAGAACATGAACTTATCAAAATTGGCACTGAAAGAGTGTAGGTGTGTCATCGCAGTAGACTGGTTAACATGGTTAACCCTTTCAGTGCCTATCACGTCTAAAGTCGATCTTCTCAAGTCGAACTAATCTGAATTATCATTAGGATATCTGACTTGTATTCCTCTTAAAAAAAAAAAAAAAAAAAAACTTTCATTCAAGTACCAGCATGCCTACAGTTCCAGAGAAAAGCTGTTCACTCGGTCCAAAATTTGACACTGAAAGGGTTAATGGCCGAACAATGTCCAAGTATCATGAAAAGGACGAAGCAAAGCCTGTTGTCAGGTAAGAAGGCTCTCCCAGCAGTAGGGACGGTGACTGTCATCAAAATTGATAAGGAACTCACTTGGTTAAAATTCATATGCAAATTTTACTGACAAATATACATGTAATTTGATTTTGCATTTAAAGTAGCCATAACTTGCTCAGTAAAATCCCCATTTTTGACAGGCACATTGTTCTATGCCTGCAATTAATTTGTGCCTTGTATATCAGAACTGCCTATTTTTTTTAAATTCTTGGTAATTAAATTGTTTTTATTTCTATCAGCAGTTGCCTTATTATGAAGTCATCAGAGACATAGCTGTCACTGTTGCCACCACTCATGAGGCAGACCCTTCACTGCACAGTAAAATGTATCATGATGGACTAAGTATGAAAAAATAGCTTGACATGAACATCAAGTCTACCTTCCAGTTCACTGCATACCTATTGAAATATATTGAAGCCCAAAGGAAAAACTCAAGGTAATTGCACTTTATAAGAAAATAATGTAATTAGTTAATTCGGTAAGCTGTGTGCTGCAGGCTGCATAATGTTAACACCATGCAGTTATTGTCTCTTTGTATGGATACTGCAACAGACTCAGTTACTCGTAAACATAGGTATGCACGGAGATTAATGTACTATATTAACCTTTAACCCACAGACATCTAGCTCTCAGTCTGCCGACATACATGACAGTTTGGCTTGTTGAACTACTTTGCATTAAATACATTGAATTTTTCTGCCGTCTGTTCTGATTTGTGTGCGCATAACCAAAAAAAAAAAAAAAAAAGGTCCATGCCCTGTTGTTAATACATCTGGTTACTATAACCACATCCCATTCATAGTTTGATACAGTGAAGCCTTATTATAACAACACTCAGATAAATGACATATTCAATATAATGACACAAATTTTGATGGGAACAGGTTTATTTTCTTTGTTACTTGATTCATTTATCTGACATATTCAGTTATCTGACACATTTCTTAGGGAACAGATGGTGTCATTATAACAAGTTTTCACTGTATTTTTTACAGATATGGCGAACAGCAGCTATATGGACTGACACCTACATGTATAAAAACACAAAACAGCACTAATATTGAAATGTGCTATAATATATATAAATATAAATGCTCAGTACGCTAGTACGGAAAACCCCTTACCCTCCCCCGTAGAAGATGGTAATGTATTCTCACAAAAGAAAAAAGAAAAAGTACCATTCTGGTTTTGCTTTATCAATAAAAACTGATCAATATTTGGCATGACATCATGATATATCCATAATTAGGATTTACATATCCTGCCATTGCAACGCTAGGATATATATGTCTCAGACAACCTATATTTGACCACTGTTTTGTACATAATACACATTTGTAACATATCGGGGTCAGGCGACACCCATTAAGGCCATGAAACAACCGCTATCATGGGTGCCACCTTAATACCCAAATTGATTTACAATACAATTTTTATTGAGATGAAAAGAAAGTTTTCAAAGGTGTTGGTCTCTCCTCAGGACAGCTATATTTGGGACAGGCATGTATCGATGCGAAGCTGATCATGAATGTTGTATGTTGTACTGAATGTTTCTCGATGTGGCAATTGCATCATCTGCCAGGTGGCCTTGATAACAAGTTGTGTGGTAGTCAACAACCCACTTAACAATGAAACCAACAAATACCTTATTTTCTCTGAAGGAGTAGAGTCAGCAATTTTTGGTGCAAGATGAAAAAGATGTCGACTCTCTGGATCCAGCATGAAGGTCCCCATCTCCATCAACTTCATACAAATGTTAGTTACAGTTACATTTGAAATGATTTTGCTTTGGAAATTCTCAGAAGTTGTTATAGTAGGGTATTTTGGACAGAACAAGTGTTGTCTTTGAGAATTCATATCATTATGGCAATGATTAAATTTTACCCCTGAGGGCAGCTTCTGGATACAAACACTTCTGCATGACAACAGATTAACCCCTTGCCGCTTAAACGAGCTAAAACCAGCTAGTGGTCATATATATGTCCTATCTGCTTCAATAATTTTGAAAAATTCCAACAGTAATGATAAACAGTTTGAATGACAATTGCACATGAGAACTATCAAGATACCATGACCCAGATCAACAGCTTTCCTTGCTATCCAAGCTTTCCCAGCAACTCATGCAGTCTTAATTCAAGTGGGAAAGGGTTAAAACATAAGCATGTTTAGGCTGGCTTTTGCACTCACTGGTATTAACAACAGTCTGAATTATTATCTGTTTTCTTTGCAAGATTTCACCTACAAATACACGTAAGTGTTGTCATCAAGTGGAAAGTCAACAATGTGGAGCTGACTCTTAAGATGTATATTCATAAATCTTATGAAATTCAGGTCAAATCAGCAGTCCTGTGTGAGCAAACAACGCCTCACGTAAAGGTTAAAACTGCATGATGGTGACACTGACAGCAATACGGTGGTACCTGTTGTACATGTATGTAGTCTATGTCATGAAAGGCTACAATCCTTTATGTTGCCAAATTCCTAAGCACACAGGGGTCAATTTCTTTGTTAATGCACCTGTGATGAAAGGTCATATCTCTTGTATACTGATGTGCAATTGTGCACGGCCAATTTTTCATGGCAGAAGGAGTAAGAGGGGGCCACATTCAGCAGGTACCACTGTAGAACACAGAAATGATGATATTATTTTCACAGCTTTTGTTTCTTTTCATTATTCATACATGAATAATATTGTGGCCTGGAGCAATGGGAGTACATGCAAGAATTCACATGCTAAAAACAAACAAAAAATTACTAACTTCCATCCCTATCCTAACATTTAGCAAAACAATCTAATGAAGTTTGAACTGATTTAACTGATCATAATAAGTAATTGCTCCATTTTTAAAAATGCAAAAGTACAACAAAATTAAGTACATGCTGAGTCAACTTCAATCACATATTTTCATTACTTCCATGGCATTTATCATTGTTTATTCATAGATTTAACCCATATACATGTATGAAGACTAAGCTAAACAAACATTTGTGGTATTCAGCAAAATACATCAATGCAAATGAACATATTATTGATAACCTAATCTTAACCTGGCAAATGGCAACGTAACATACCTTCATACATTGAAAAAATTCAGTCAAATATTTTGACGCTACATAATTATTTTCCTTTTTTTTTTATTCTATGCATGTAAATGTTCCATTGAATAACATTTTGTAAGTGCATATATTTATGTAACTGACAATTCTAACACAGGAAATGGTGTATACTAACCTAATGTAACTTTCTTTTAACCCTTTCCCCCTTAAACCGGCCAAAACCGGCTGGTGGTCAAATGTCGTCTGCTTCAGCGTTTTCAACTGATTTCAACAGTAATGAAAAACAATTTGACTAAGAATTGAAGATGAGACCTGTCAAGACAGCATGACCCAGGTCAACAGCTTTCCTTGACATGGGTTGGGCACTTAGTGCCCAACCCATGCCAAGGAAAGCTGCTGACTCAGTCTTAATATAAGGGGGAAAGGGTTAAAGCCTGTGAGCTAGTGGCTGCTGAGTGGATATCTTCATACACCACAGATGTAAAACTCACAATGAAACTCACCCTAACTAAGCACAATCATACAACATCTAATATTTGATTCCAAAAATTCATCTAAAATGTTTCAAGCATATGTAACAATTGAAGTTCATTTCAATTAAAATTTCCAATGCAAGCTGTGAAACAATGAGTACACACACAGTAGTTAAAAGAAGTCACTTGTTGATTAAACTGCCCTGTCTGCATGAACATGCATCACTTAACTCATTCCACCCTGATGATGCTTTTTCCTGTTAATATCTAAATGCTGTCTGCTAATTGTATTTTACTAATTCAGGGATTATCTTTCAAAATTTTGGATGAAACTTGCATGGAATATCATTCCAAATTTTATGCCCATGGTCAACAGCTTTCCAAGCCACAAATGCGCCCAGAGTGTGCCAAGGAAAGCCGTTGACTCGGTCTTCCATCAGGGTGGAATGGGTTAACATACATGTGCTTGGTAGGTTTGATCATTAACACATGTGTTTTGTGTTTGAGGACAATGATAACTCTTGATGCAATATCACTCTGTCAAAATCCATTTAACCCTTTCCCACTCAAATCCCCCAAAAGTGTCTTGATGTAAATTATCATCTGGTTTCATTTTTTTCAAAAGTGTCATGTTAATAGAAAATGTTCTTGCTAAGAATGTCAATAAGACCTATCAGGAAAGCCCATGCAAGGTCAGTACCACTCTTGGCATAGTTTGGTTGCATATTGCACCCAACCCAGGCCAACAAGGGAAGCAATTGACTCAGTCTTATTCTAACAAGTAGCCGCAGATGCTAGCCATATCCCCCGCCCACAGTAATCATGGAAGGATGGACGGAAGGACGGACGGACACACGGATGGTGCCCATTACCATATCCCCTCTAAGGTCTACCCACCATAAAAAATCAAAGTGCTGGCATCAATAATTTAGAAGATATGGCCCGGACAAAATTTGTATTGTATCTTGAGCTTGCTTAATGAACTTTGTTAATTAATTAATTAATTAATGGAAGTAATTAGCCACAGAAAACAATGCCTATGCACACCTACTACCTAAGGCCTACCCACCATTAAAAATTCAAAGGGCTAGCATTAATACTTTAGAAGATATGGCCCGGACAAAATTTGTCTTGCTTAACAAACTTTAACTTTGTTAATTAATTAATTAATGCAAGTAATTAGCCACACATAACAATGCCTATGCACACCTACTACCTAAGGTCTACTCACCATAAAAAAATTCGAAGAGGTAGCATTAATAATGTAGAAGATACAAAATTTGTTTCAGGCCGAAGGACGGAAGAACGGACAGACACACGACGGTGCCCATTACCATATCCCCTCGCCCACTTCGTGGGCAGGGGATAACTAGGGAAAGGTAAAGGTGGACCTTTTTTTCTGAAATTGTAAGTTGATATATATATTTCCATCATGTCATTGGCCAGGTTTACACTCTTCCACTACCATAAAAACATACTTAATGGGATATTGACAGTCCTGCTTGTCTAGTCTGTGCATACAAAGTCAAGGTTGAAAAGTTCTTAATAAAGTACAAATACAGGTTCACAGGTATGTACCGGAACACCTAAAAACCTTTTGCAGACACAGTTCTGAGAGTTTAAAGAAATACCTGAAATTAAATCTCGGGGCAGATGTACTGTTGTTAACTGTTTCAGTGCCAATCACGACTAAAGTTGATCTGCTTAAGTAAAACTAGTCTGAATTATCATTAGGATCCCAGATTTGTATTACTCGTAAAAAGACCTTTCAGCCGGAGAGAATACCCCAGGTCAACAGCTTTTCTCGGCCCGCATTAGGCGCACTGTGCCCAATGTGTGCCGAGGAAAGCTGTTGACTCAGTCCACAATTTGGCACTGAAAGAGTTAATCATGTTAACCCTTGTCTGGTCAGAGTATGACTGAGTCAATAGCTTTCCATGGCACGGGATGGGCACATTGTGCCCATCCCACACCAAGGAAAGCTATTTACTTGGGATGTACCATCATGAATGGTCTTACATACAAATCTCAGCAAAAATGTTTTCTAGCGATGAGAAATTTACATAAAAACTTTCAGGCAGATGACAATTTACATCTGGGTGTTTTAGGGTAATTTGAGTGTGAAAGGGTTAATATATCAATTAGCATACATCATGAATCTTACATGTATCATCACTGTGGCTTTGTCTCTACACCAGAGTGGACTCTTATTGTATTTTTCAGAATAATAATGTCATTGTAAATCATTAATATTTTTTGTCATTGGAAAATGAGTAGTATGTACTGTGACACAATTTTGTCATCATGTCAAAGCTTTCAATCAACAGCTCCCTTAACATACTGAATGTTTTCCATGAAGCAATAGACCCCATTGGTCCACAAAGACAGTACTGCGGTCCTTGAAACCTTAATATTAGTCACCAATATAGTCAACAAGGAAGTCGACATTTAATGCGATTCATATTGACAGATAAATAATGGTTATGCAAGCAATAAATGTTTATCCACTTTACCAAAAGCCAAGATAACACTTGTAATAATTACATGCCAGTCTCACTGATCAGCTTTGTCAGGAAACTGTTTGAAACAAAACAAAAAAAGTTTTGAAGGATGTCTTCAACTTTGTTTGCAACAGCATGGTGACATATCTGCTCATTAATCCAGTTCATAAAGGGGGATTCAATGGCGAGTCAGGAGTCAGTTTTTTTTTATTCGACCAAGAATATATTGAAGTGGTCCAAATATAAATTTTCAACATTTCCCAGTTGTAAGTGCAAACATAAAATGTGTACACATGACAAGATAAGGATGATGATAAGTTGATCTGGAGACTCGCATTAAGGTCATTATTCAACCGCGATCATGTCAGCCACCAAGAAGTAACTTGTTCTATACTATGAATTTTTATGTTTAGTGGTGGACCAACAAAAAGAAAGTTGTGTAAATTTTTTAACATTAGCAAAGTGTTTGATAAAGTTTGCATTCTGCTTTCTTATATACATGTAAATTGAATGAAGTTGGCATCAGGAGCAATCTACATAGTTGGTTCTATGATAGATCGCTACCAAAGACTGGTCATTCAGGGCCAGACTTTGAGTTGGGATAAAATGAATGCTGGTGTACCTCAAGGTTCTGTTCTTAGGCTACTTATGTTTTTTATTCATATCAAAGGTTTTATAGACCTTGCCTGATCCAATGTTAAAATGTTTGGAGATGACACTTGCTTCTTGAACATTGAAAATGAAGGTATATAGAGCAAGTGGAAATCTGAACACAGATTTAACAAACATTAATCAATATGGTATACAGACTGGCTAATGACATTCAATGCCCCAGAAAACAACAGACTGTATGCTCATCTCTAGGAACTCTAATCTCACCCCTCTATTGCTTTTCAAGGCCATGTGTTTCAAGATGTTGAGCAACACAAGCATCTTCATTAGGTCATGAAATACAGTGCTCCCTCTTTATAACGCCCCTCATTACAAGGCGGTTTCTCATATAACACGGTGTGTACCATGGTTCCCTCTGACATAATTTTCCCATTACTTCTATGTTAAAGGTCCCTCTGTTGTAAGGTGGTTTTGTTATAACACGGTCTGTTCTGCATGTGGATCCCAACACAAGCGTTATAAAGAGGGAGCACTGTACATGTACAGTGTAGTGTCAAAGTACATGACTTGTGAGGTATTAAAATTTGACGTGCTGCTGATGAGAATAACAAGATATTTTGCTAACAAGGATAATGCCCTAGATGGACAGTCAGACCACCTGAAAACAGTATCCCAGGCCCCTCACAAGCTTCAGGGGTACAAAGATCAATGTGATCTCTCTCACTTACTTGACAGACTTGGAAGTAGAGTGTATGCTCTATACATGTGCCACTGGCTTAACTCATTCCATCCAATGGTCACAGTCCTTGGTCAGTGGTTCTGGCACTGCCTGCCAATTAAGTCATGCTGCAGCTGCCCTTGCAACATGACTTGCCAGGCAGTGCCAGAACCACTGACTTGAGACTATAGGCATGTTGGCACTTGAACGAAAGCTCTTTTCATGAAGAATTGCAATAGGCAATTGTCGTCTTAAAATCTAGGTAAATATACAGATAAATCAGGGACTCAGGTATGGAATGAGTTAACCCTTTCCCCTTTACATAAAACTGGCCAAAACTGACTGCCAGTCAAATGCCATCTGCTTGGCTTTGTTTTCAACTAACTTCAACAACAATGGAAAACAATTTGAAAGAAAATTGCAAATTGTATCTATCAACAGCTTTCCTTGGCATGGATCAGTGCCCAATCCATATGCGAAGGAAAGCTATGGATTCAGTCTAATTCAAGGGGAAAAGGGTTAGAAAGCTCTTGGGAGTCAATTCATTACACAAAAACAAAAACAAAAAAACCCAGAAAGTTATGAAACATTTTATTGATGTGAAGAATAAGATACAGTGTATATATTTTGTATATATTATACTGTATATATGGACTCATGTCTAAAATAAATAATATTCTTAATTTAGAATAAACTGTCTCATTTTTGCTGGGTTTTTTGTTTGTTTTGTTTTGTTTTTGTTTTTGTTTTTGTTTTTGTTTTTGTTTTTGTTTTTGTTTTTGTTTTGTTTTTGTTTTTTATTCCACATGATCTTATGAGTTCATCACCATATATGTGCTAATTTATCCATTTCAACTGGAAAGGAACATGATTTGATGAAAAACTTGATCAGAATTTAAATATCTACAGAGAAGTGTCAATATTTGGTTTTTATGAATCACACAAGCCTAATTTAAGTCAAGCATAATGTCTCTATGTCATTGTATATGAATCCTACACAAAATTTAAATTGCACGTAAATGTATGTTACATGGCTCATTATTAGTTAAAAACGGCTCATTATTAGTTAAAAATGGTATGACATTACAAAAATTACACTTCAAATTATTGTGGTACCATATTTTAAATACATGTAAACATATGAGCCAGGAACACCTCAATATTCTGTACACAGTGTTAAGTAGTTATATAATTCATACAAAACAAATTTCCATATTAATTTCTACATTTCCCTTGTGAAGTTTACATTTCCAAATCAAAGTCTGATTGAAACATGTAGCTTCACAATGAAAGAAAGGAAAGCAATAAGGATATGCATATGCATGTATCAGCATAAGCTTCCACTCAATGTTGCCCATTGTAATGATTTGAATTATAACGTACACATGACCCACACACCTGGTCGACCACTGAACATCTATTTTTTGCTTATTTTGGCTAAATCCTGCTCTCCGATGTACATGTAGTTCTCGTCAATTTGACAACTGTCTTATTTGCTGGCATAACTACCGGAATTCACCATCATGTTATTACACATGTCACTGAAGAATTCAAAATCAAATATCTGTGCAGTTTTAGTTAACAAGAAAATTTATGGTACAGGTAAACTTCATTATAACGACACTCAATCGTCCAACATATTCATTTAATGGCAGATGTTTTAAGGAACTTAAAGTCCAATTTCTTTGCCATTAGACTCGTTTATGTAATATATTCAGATATTGGGCAAATTTTGCCGGGAACAGATGATGTCATTGTAACGAGATTTACTGTGGTTATCAAATTGTTTCTATGCAGGTCATGTACCTGAAGCATGGGCACGAAACATAAAAGTTTATCAACATGACATAAAAACTGACATGTGTTATTATCTGCTCTACCGTTGCTGTAATTCTGGAACTTCATTCCTGGTCGACAATGACATTTTATCTTACACATCTGCTGCAAATCAATGCTTGCTTCCTCTTTGTATAAACAGTGGTCACATGTTGACCTTAAAATCCCACTGCATAAATCATTCAAGATTCAAAAGTTATATATCACAGTGACTGCATGGGACACAAACAATTTTTTCATACACTTCAAAAAATGCAAAGTCACTTTTACTTTCAATGCACTATGTAAAAATACCCTTTTCAAATGCAAATTGATTACAGAGGCTGCACTATCAGCAACACATGTTGACATGCTGTGTAAGTAATTATGTTAATTTACAAGCCCGCAGACACCTTGATATGTATATGTAAACAAATAATGGCTGTACTATGCTTTTTTGTTTTTGTTTTGCTTTTTAAGGCCCAGGTCTACTGGTGAAACTGGTCCCACTGTCCACAACATTGTGTTTTGCATTCCAGCCATGCTGAGTTTTTTTTTTTTTTTTTGAACATTGTTTTATGAGTACATACAAGTCATCAAATTTATTTAAACCATAAAGCTGACAATGAAATCTAAAAAAAAAAATGTTTCACAGCAATTAAGTCTGTGTTCTACAAAGTAGATTGTGAATGCACTTAACCAGAAGCTTGTGCAGCTCTCATTTTATTACCAAATTCTGAACCATGTCTCACTGTCATACAGACTATCTGAAAATTTATAAAATTAACAAATTGTGTTCACTAGATGGATAGAGGCAGGTGGGGTAGCTTTCATATGAGTTAGTAATTCAATGGCTATATAGATAGATATGTAAACAAATATACTGTGTTGCCTGCTCTTACAACCCCCGTCATTAAAGATAGACCTTTTGTGATATTGGACTGTTGAGTCCTTGTTCACTGCTGCAATTTGAGACCACCTGCCAAAAATTTTTGTCTGGCTGTAAGATCGGGCTTAAACAGTAGGTACATGTACCTCAGTATTCACTCTTGCTGACTAGAAATTTCCAATTTTATCAGAAAAAAAGTATGACAAGTAAAGATGATGAAAATTTGCAAAAACAATGGGGTGTGTCAATGTTTAGCTCAGCTGACTTGTCAGACAGCTGAGCTGATCTTATGGTCCTTTGTCTGTCAGCATTGGCCTCCGCCCATCCACAATTCACATTTTTGGGCTTTTCAAAAACTGTCATCCAGATTTACTTCAAACTTGGTGGGGATATATCTTGGGCAGGTCTATACCAAGTCTGTTATGATTTTTTTTATCATTAATTGTCACCAATAAGTATCCGAACTGAAAATCCTTAAAAATCAGGAATCCAAAGCAGTGCCACCTAGTAAACAACTTTGTTCCACCCTTCCACAAGAACATATCCATCACAGTTCAGTTTAATCTGAGTGACGGTTCTGAGAACAAGTGAAAAATAGCAAAACCATACAAAAAATTCATAAAAAAATTAGAAAAAAATTGCACCACCTAGTGAACAAATTGGGTACTAGGTGTCCCTGGGAGTGTCTATGTACGATATCAAAGCAACTGGGTGAGCGGTTTCAGAGGAGAAGAGTTTTTAAGGTTTGCCCCAAAAAAGAACAAAAAAAATTCATAAAAAATCTAAAAATCAATAGAGCGTAACCATTTGAACAGACTTGGTGGAGATCCACCCAAGGCACATCCCCACCAAGTTTGAAGTAAATCTGGCCAAAATTATTCAAGTTATAACCATTACAAGAAATTCCCACGTTAAACTTTCCTATTAAAACTTTTGTAAAGATTTTTGAAAAAAAAAAAAATCATAAAAAAATCCAAAATTCATTGGAACATGACCATTGGAACAAACCTGGTAGAAACCCACCCAAGGTACATCCCAACCAAGTTTGAAGTTAATCTGGATGACGATTTTGGAGAAGAAGTCGAAAATGTGAATTAGCATTCGATTGCTCAATGACATCCATAGTAATCAATAGGAAAGCTGCATTGACCGATAACTACCCAAATTGAAAAAAAAAAAATCATTAAAAATCAGGAATCCGCAGCATTCCCACATAGTGAACAACTTTGTTTGACTCTTCTGCAAGGAACATATCCACCATGAAGTCACATGGTAGCATAACCAAAGCCTGGTGACTAAGAAACAAGTGCTACCACACAGAGTACCCTTGACATAAGCCATGTCAGAGAGAGCACACTCCCATTCTGGCCAGAGAAATAAAACATATTTGTATCTCAAAGATGGCAGGACCAAAGTGCTTAGTCTGTGTTCCATGGGTCATATTATGTTATGGTGAGATAGATGGACACAGAACTTAAATTTTAGTATGAGACTTGGCAAGCTGCCTATCTACCCCTAACATTGAGGCCAAAGGATTCAGTAGTGCACAGCTGATGTAGCCAGTATCTTTCTCCTTCTAGTCACAGTGTCCTGGTGCATGACAGCTTAGGTGGGGTGGGGCTATGTTCCAGAATCTGAATGTTTCAAGGTAAATTAACAGGTGAGTGATTCAGTAGTCAAAACTGTCAACCCAAGGGTTGATTTACATCCTTGTTCTTGATGTAAAGGAAGTGTTCACTCACTCTCCTCATCAATGTGCATTTGGTCTGCCTCACATACTGGAGAGAAAAAAATAACTATAATGATACATAGACTCCAGCAAGAGGCAATACATTAAGAGTATAGTCTGCTCTACATCAACTTGCTTCACTCACTGCATACACTCAGTACTGGTGGACACCTGGGCTGCAGGTGTTGCTTTTTTTTTGTTTTTTGTTTTTTTGTTTTTTCGTTTCATGTCATCTGTCCTTGCAGCCACTATACAGCAGACTTAATTGCCAGAAAATGCAAACAACTGACAAGACTTGTTTTTACTTGAATGAAACCCTCTTTTCACAAAAAACTGAATGTGCAATCAAGGTCTTAACTCTTTCAGTGCCACATTTTGGACCGAGTCAACAGCTTTTCTCGGCATGTTTTGGGAAAGCTGTTGATCTGAATTGTTCCTTTCTATGAAATTACTGGCATGCCGGTACTTGATGAAAGGTCTTTTTACATGGAAATGAATCTAGCATACTTATAATTCAGAGCAGTTCATTTTAATTTTAAGTAGTTCAATTTTAGTCACAGAACTTTGGCACTGAAAGAGTTAAATCTTGGAAATCAGGAACTAGTGTGCAATGACCTAAACTTTATATATTTTGATGCCTAATTAACTTCTTTGAAAACCAATGCAAGTTACCTTATTCCTCCCAATAAACTCATGCTCCAATACTCACTCTCGTCCCTTACTTTGCTGGGATCAGAAGAAAAGTGAAAATAAGGCTGAATATTGTACATGTAACCATCTTTCATGATATTAGTTATTCTTAAGATATTCTTAGTCTGTGGGTCCAAAATGATCTCATTTTACTGCAACTTTCAGGCATGCAAGACACTCATTGGGAGCAATACATGAGAGCCTGCATCAATCTTTGTTACTCACTGTGCAGGCTGGCAATTATAGTTAGGCCCCTGTCAGAACTTTAACCCTTTCCCCCTTGAATTAAGACTGAGTCAACAGCTTTCATTGGCATGGGTTGGGTACTAAGTGCCCAACGCATGCCAAGGAAAGCTGTTGACCTGGAGCATGTGATCTTGATAAGTCTCATGTACATTTCTCTGTCAAATTGTTTTTCACAACTGTTGAAATTAGTTGAAAACACTGAAGCAGACGACATTTGACCACCAGCCAGTTTTGGCCCATTTAAGGGGGAAAGGGTTAACTCTGATATACAAAGAATTAATTCCACCCAGCACCCAAATATTTCAGAGTACAGACCAATCTACATGTACATAAGCGACCTTTTCTCAGCTACGGTATGATTATTGGCAGCAAGTCAAGCATGTTATGAACTCCAATTAAACTTGCTGCCTGGTTTCACGGTACTAAATTATTTTTCTTCACTTGTCAAACTAAAAAGGTAAAACCCTTGAGAACTTACATAAGAAATTTAAATAAAACCCATGTATGCTGCCACATGGCTGGCTTTAATTAAAGTTCTGCATCAGTGATTTATGCATATATTTGCTGGATGTACATGAAATTTTACCCCGTACAATGTGAAGAATGCAGGTAAAGGTTTGTTGCTGCAGTGGCTGAGCACTAACTTCTGTCATCTGTATCACAGCTTTCATGAACAAATTCTGAGAAGGTTGGGGGATTGCTGAATGCAGCACAAACTGAAGTTAAATTCTTGGCCTCCTATTTTATGTAATTTTGCAACATCAAATGTAAAGCCCTAAATTGTATGGTAAAGCCTTATTAGAATTCCAGAGGTGTGAGGCGTGGGGGGGGGGGCTACATATAAAAGATGGGAAATCTTCGCAAAAATAGAAAAAAAAAATTTAATTTCAATGAGTCTGTGTTAATTTTTTCAAATTATCATATGCCTACTACTTTTTTCATATATTTACACAATCACAGATATGAACATATGTATACAATGTGTATGTATGTTGTGGCATTATGCACTGTGCACCAAATGACTGAAGTCAAGGTGTTGGGGGTATCTATAATTGATATGAACCTCTTTAGGCAAGTCTATCCATTAAAAACTATTACTTTAAAATATTCATTAAACATGCTAACCAGTTCCTTGTAAACTTACCTGTAAGTATAGAATGCCATTCAAAGGGTTAATATGCCCAATTGCTTGATTGACCTGTATGTCCTGCATATTTTTTTTATACACACCAAGGAATCAGCAGGAATTGGCTGATAAAACTGTACAATGATCATAATTTTATAGTCAGATAATTTTCCCCACGCAGTCCAAGCAAATCTGCTGATCTTCACAAATTTGTATCAATTGATATGTTCTGTGTTCCTGTACTATGGGCACACGAGACTGAAACAACTATACAATACACCAGTAGAAACTCCATGTCACTTTGTTTCATAAAATATCAATTGTTTACCATGCACATGGGTACCATTATAATAATTTGGTCGTTTCACTTTTGGAATTGAAACCTGAGTGACAATTAACCTATTATTCCTTGAACAGAAACTGAGCTACCAGCTTAACCCTTAAAGTGCTGATTTAAGATTGAGTCAACAGCTTTCCTCGGTGCACCTTGCACGCAATTTGAATGAAAGGTATCCAAGAGGAATCTGAACCTTTTAACCATGTTTCATGGTAATGAGAAAAGACTATAGTCATGATTAGCACTTTAATGGTTAATTCCTTAGCATGGGTGAGCCCTCCACACCCAACCTCTGACACGGATAGCTGTTGACTCAGGGAATGTTGTCTTGAAAGGTCTCATCTACAATTTTCACACAAAATGCTTTTCATACATGGTTGAAATTAGTCAAAAACATTGTGCAGACTACACACGACTAACAGCCGGTTTCAGACAGTCTAAGGGTGAAATTGAGATTTCTGCATACACATCATGAATCTTCACAATTTCTTGTTAATCAAATCTAAATTGTTTGCACATTTATTTCTTCGAATGAAAATGATAATGATAATAATAATAATAATAATAATAATAATAATAATAATAATAATAATAATAATAATACAGTGGTACCTCTCTTGAGAGACCCCTCTAATGAGAGACCGCATATCTTTTTAAGACTGCTCTCTCAGAACACTGTGCTATCTTTTCCATGTTTTTGTACCTCTAATGAAAGACCACCTGTTTTGAGAGACCGCATTTTGACCCACCGTAGGGGCAGTCTCTCAAAAGAGGCACCACTGTAATAATAATAATAATAATAATAATAATAATAATAATAATAATGATAATAATGATAATGATAATAATAATAATGATAATAATAATAATGATAATAATAATAATGATAATAATAATAATGATAATAATAATAATAATAATAATAATATGCCAACATGTATATATTTCAGTTGAAGTGTTCCATAACTTGGAAGCAGCGACTGAACACTAACAATATGAAAATATACACAGCTGGGCAATTTAAGACATATTGAAAGCTCTTTATTTATAGACAAACCTATAAAACTGCTATTTATTTATGTAACCTTTTGTGGGACAACTGAAAATTAACGGTATGAAAACATACACAGCTGGGATATTTAAGATATCTCGAAAGCTCTTTTTTATATACAAAACTATATAACTGCTGTCCACTTACATAATTTTTTGTGCATTTTCACTTTGATTTGTTATGATGAGTAAATGTGACCTTGATGTTTTGTAAATGTTGAACAAGCATATACAAACTTCCTTTATAGACAAGGGGATACATGTCAAATGATTTGGGTTATAACCAAAAAAAAAAAAAGACTGTTTATGAGGTCAGAACACAAAGTGTCAAATTTGACTTGCACGAACTCTGTTGCTAATGACATTTATAATATCCACAATCACCTGAAGAGAAATTTTATATGGTGGATAATTCATCTACACTGCTGAGTACTAAAGTGCTTTGTCTGATATTAAGTGTAATCTCAGGATATTAATTCTGGTCTGTTAATAGATGAAGGAATTATAGCACTTGGATCATTGCATCACCTGTTTCTCAATAAACTCAGCTTTGCTGCTATGACATGAACAATTTGGAAGCTAATCCTGGCAGCTTAACCCTGCTGTTTGCTGTTTCTATCTTTGACCACAATCATCACTCTGCAGATCACCAAAAAGTTAACAACTTGCTCAAAAGAGAAGAAACTTCTAATGACACGCTATAAACATGTGCACACCATCTGAAATAGGTTTTAAGCTGCTGTAGCTACTTCAATTGATCCTTCCAGTTTCCCCGTCCATAGGAGTACCAGTAGGCTACGTTACTTAAGACAGCAATATGAAGATTTTTTTGTTGTTACTGTCGTTGTTGTTGTTTTTGTTTTTCAATCTAACCTGCTTTAGCTATTTTTTTACATTGTTTGAGGTGGCTAAATTTAACACTGAATTTTGTACTGTGACATGATTATCATTCATATATTTCAAAACTTTTACCAACTGGTGCACAAACTTCGTTTACAACTTATCAACAAAGTATTGATCTGTCCCTTTGAATTAAATCTGTCAGCCACATTATTATGACCTCAAATAACAGTTGGACTTTCCAGATATGTAAATTACAATAACATTGGAATGTAGCATCTGGAACCAGTGTTACCAAATATTTGGGCCCCGAACGGATGGGCCTGAATGGTCAACAGTCACAAGTTGTCTCTCGTCACAGCATCTTAATCTTGTGGTTTCAGCATGGGAGAAAATAGGACACAACAGAATTCTACTAATAATGAGCATCATATTAAATATCAAAATTGGATGAAGCGTACAATGTTGTCTATTGTGAGAGCTGCCAATGAGGATGCAAGAGTTCTACAAGCTCACAGGGTCAGAGAACAACAATGTAAAACTGCAGGTAATTTACTCACCAGGTACTCTTCAAATTCCTGATACACCTCCATTTCACTTGGCAAGGGTATGGTTGAATAAATGGCATCTTCGTTGTCTTCAGCGTCCAAGGGCATATCTGATGAGGCAAAAACATGATCATCTACATATGTGTAACGAGACAATGAATCTTTTCGGTAAAAGCACAGGCGCTTGGATACCATCTTCAAGGAACACGTATATGTGCAAAATCCCACCCTATTGCAAATCAACTGTATATTCTTTCCACTGGTATGGCAAACAGTGTTGATACTTTTCCCTGTATGTCCTTCAAACAAAAAAGTTCCTGGATAACACACCCATTGTTGCACGGTTCACTGAATAAACGCAATCAGATGTGGAATTTTCTTTCCTGTGTCATGACCATCCGTATATTCATGATATTTAAGTTTGTGTTAACTTTGCAAGGCTAGCAAGAGAAATAATATGTGCCTGGCCCACCATCTGGTATACATCCAAACTGCTCTTGCTTGAATATGCATATAAAAATGACCAATAAATCTGTCGCCATTGAAAAAAGTCTGAGACCTAGGTGGGGAAATCAAATAAGAAAAGAAATGATGGGAAAATACAGGTTGCTGCGAGCCATTAGCTCCCCACCAATGAACACCACACATCTGAAACCAACAAGCAGAGTAAAACATGAACTATGACTCAACATCTTGGACAAAGTGTTTATTGGACCATAACTCAAATAGTAGGTGGTTTGAATTAACCCTTAACATGCTTATTTAAGACTGAGTCAACAGCTTTCTGGTTTAGACCAGGCTTGGTGGTATTTGGATGAAAGGTACATTGTATCTTCATGAGGAATTTGAATCTTTTAACCATCATATGTTTAACAGTATGAGAAAACAAATATAGCTGTGATTAGCACTTTAAGGGTTAACTTGAATCAAATTGGGGTACTGCCTGTTGTGTTGCTGCTGAGAGGGTGAGCGGCACCATGTTTGTTCTATTGTGCTCCTACATGAGAAAACTGGTGCTTTATGTGTATTATAATTGACAGTTTATGAGGTATGAAAAATTGTAACAGTTTTACATTGTATTCTATTGTTAACCCTTTCACACCTCATAACATTTTGTATTAGTATTCCTGAGGCAGAACTTACAGGTTTTATTTAAGCTGGAAGCAAAATTCCTTTTAAATTCAAACCAAACACTAAGAACTGTGTGAACACTGAAATAGTCTATATGGACCAACAAAATGTTTTGCTTGCTTAGCAAGGAACAGTGTGACCTGTTTGATTTTAGGTTGCTCAGCTGATATAAGGTCGCAAGGTCCAGCAAACACTGAAATATTTCACAAATGTATACGTGTGAAGCACATAGAAAGAGGAAACTATAAAATGAGATCTACATGTAAAAGTCTTTTGTGTTGATTTAGTTTGATAAAACTGTAAACTGAGGGATCAATCTCCCATAGATATACTGAAACATATTCCTGTTCCACATCCTGTATAAGGAAAGAGAAAGAACGAAAAGAAACCAGGAAGCTGCAGTAGGGAGTGGGCTATAAGACTGTCAACTGCTTTATCTTCACATGTTTAAATTTGTACTTTTGGGGTTTTTGACATGTCACTGTAGTTTAAATTTCACTTTTTTTGACATAATTCCTATTCAAACAATTCTAAAGTACTATCTCACTGTTTTTACTTTCAAGATTCTGTGCCATCAGCAAAATAAGCAAAAATAATAATACAGCAAAATTAAAGCAATTTACAGTATAGCTGCTGCCCATGCATAACAGACCAGCTATTCAGTCAGTCAGTAGTTACTCTACATTGCATATGAAGCCCCACTGTGGTCATAGACCAGATTTACAAATATTGGAGATCCCATATAGAGGCCAAGTAGTCACTATGTATACAGCCACTTTCAGCATTGTCTTTGTATCCATCATGTTCAGATTTATATATTATGGGGCTGCCACAAAGTGGCTCAAAAGCAGTTCTATAGCAGCTCTATAGCAGCTCCATAGCAGCTCCACAGCCACTCCCAGCAAAGATACCCCATGCAGCCAGTTCTTTCTTTCTTTCTTTCTTTCTTTCTTTCTTTCTTTCTTTCTTTCTTTCTTTCTTTCTTTCTTTCTTTCTTTCTTTCTTTCTTTCTTTCTTTCTTTCTTTCCTTCCTTCCTTCCTTCCTTCCTTCCTTCCTTCCTTCCTTCCTTCCTTCCTTCCTTCCTTCCTTCCTTCCTTCCTTCCTTCATTCCTTCCTTCCTTCCTTCTTTCTTTCTATTTTGAACTGGCTTTCTCGATATGAAGAATGTGTTTTGGGTTTATTAGCACATAGTGCAAGGCAACAATAATGATGAATATATTGTTGGGGCCTTGTTTATGTCACCATTATAGAAATTCATCACATAGAGAGAGACTGAGACTTCACCTACCACCTGCATGACTCAATTCTGTTATACTTACTCATTTGCATTGACATGCACGTAAACTGGAAGCTACATATTGCTAAAAAATTCAATCTTATTCTGTTTATGTATCCTCAATTTATATAGTTGTCATGAGCCATACAGTTTCCTTAGCCTATTGAGTTATTTATGTTTCTTCACCATATATGAAAAAAATTGTGAATTTTTTAATCATATTACCTAGTAACTTGCAAGGTACCTAAGGGCCTGGTGACTTACCAATGGCCTGACTTCTTTAAATTTATGCCCTCCACATATCATGCCGAATTGCTCATTTCCAGGGAGACAAATGGTACCACAGACATGTCTTACTGGGACTTGTCAACTTTTTCAGTTTTTGTGATAGCTTTATTGTCTTATTTGCTTACAGGTGGACTGTTTGTGATGTCGCACAGGTTATTTTCTGCCTGTAGTGTTTTTTGTGTCTGATGATTATGTATAATGCCCCTAGATCTATTTTGCTCGACGTCCTTTTTGCAATTGGCGTCTGTTTCTCATGCTTTATTCATTTTGACTTTGTCCTCTGAGTTATGTAACCATATGTTTTTATTTCACCGTATTATTTTTTTCACCATTATGTGCAGGTTCGATACAGGTAATACTAGTCTTCAGAAGTATGGCCAAACATTTTTGACCTGCCTGTTGCAGGACACTTAATGCATCAATTGGATTGAGAATTCAGGTAACTTTGACTAATTCTGAACAGCAACCTAGTGAAAATTAATGCTCCCTCTGTGGATGTGCAGTTCATCCCTTTTCAAAATACATGTACAGCAAAACCTTTAGACCAGGGTTTGAATTAATTTGTCATGTGTTGTTTTTGTCATTTCCTTTAGCGGCTGTATAGCAGCTATACAAGGACTCTACAATTTGGATGGAATACATGTATATCAACATAGCCTAGTAACACACAACCAAGTCTATATGAGTCGCTGTATGGCTGTCCTGTTTGGCAGCGGCATCTCCAAGCTTAGGTTAACTCAACCCATACTATGGTCACAGGCCTTGGTCAGTGGTTCTGGCACTGCCAGTCAGTGGTTCTGCAACTGCCTGTCAAGTCATGCTGCAGCTGCCATTCTGGCAGCTGCAGCATGACTTGCCAGGCAGTGCCAGAACCACTGACTATAGGCATGTTGGTACTTGAATGAAAGCTCTTTTCATAAAGAACTTAAATGTGCAATTGCCGACTTAAATCTAGGTAAATATGCGAAAAAATCAGGAACTGGTATGGAATGAGTTAATTGTTTTGACAACAACAAAGCTTTTACATGCCACTTTCAACCTGAGCCTTTCTTGGTCTCTTTCTTTGTGCAGATCATCTTTGTAAATGAAGTGACCAACCAAACCAAATAAGCAAACAAGGGTTAAAGTTGCAAAAAGGATGTCAGACAGGCAAGAATGGTCACAAAAGGGTTAAAGTTGCAAAAGTGATGGCCGACAGGCAAGAAGAGTCAAGTTGATGATCTATCATTTTTCAGCTTGGCATAATGGGAATGCCATATCAATGAATAGCTTGCAATCACACAAAAAAAATGATGATACCACTTGGAGATGAATCACCTGTGTGTGTTGAATGTGTGCTTTTTATTATAGGTTTTAGACAAGCCACTGGTGAGCTCAGCATGAAAATTGTGAACTTTCTGGGAACATACATATACCTTTCACAGGAGTGAGATGCGGAAATTACAATTAAACCTTGTTTTTTTTCTTCTAAGTTTTGTTAGAGTAGGGGACCATGCCCCTCATGCCACTAGCTCAGTCACTGCACAACCTCTAATCTCTAGTTTGCACATGCTTAAGGGAGATTCTAGCTACCTGTTAGGCAGCACCTGGGGTTGGAATAATCTGTGTGAATGCCTTTTTCCGGCAAGTAAAATGGTCATGCAAGTCTTTATTCTCAGATTTTACACACATGCACGTGTAGTCTTACCTGTAGTTGCAGATCTGAGCAAGTGTCTGTCAATTGAAACTAATATCCCACCAGTCTCTTATGGAATTCTAACTGTACACAAAGACATTCATTAGCTTTTTATGAGCATGAACATGTACAGCTCTATCTTCTATACTGTACAAAACTTAAGTTTAATTTGTAGTTTTCCATGCATGCAGGAGCTATATGAACCATAATTATAAACCCCATGAGGACGTGAGCAGTCCCAGAAAAGTAAAGGCCCCTGAGCAACACAAAGATTTAATTGTTCTCATAAGATCAGCTTTAGTATACATGTATTATCTATACCATTCATGAATTGCTCTGCTGCTTGTTGGCAAATGAATATAATAAAATGACGATTCAATCCATACAGATTTTGCTGTGTTTTTTTGATGAGCCACAAGTGTTCCTATTATATCAGGGACATGCTACATACAAAATTAACCCTTTCCCCTTGAATTAAGACTGAGTCAACATCTTTCCTTGACATGGGTTGGGCACTAAGTGCCAAGACATGCCAAGGAAAGCTGCTGACCTGGGGCATGTGATCTTGATAAGTCTCATGTACATTTCTCAGTCAAATTGTTTTTCATAACTGTTGAAATTAGTTGAAAACACTGAAGCAGACGACATTTGACCACCAGCCGGTTTTGGCCGGTTTAAGGGGGAAAGGGTTAAATGTGTATGCAGTTGTCTCTGTCAGAAGAGGCATACTAGGGATATGCTACATACATGTATAAATAGGTATAAGGTAGTCCCGTCACAAGACACCATGATTGTAATAGACCATGCACCATATCATGAGAGTCTCAATCCCTTAATCTATGATTCCCAAGTCTTCTTCTTTCCATACTTATATACCTGTTATGAGAGACGGTTTGTCTTTTAAGAGCACTTTTTTGTTGCAGTAAACATTTGTTGGACTGAATGAAATTTTGTCAAATTTGCCTTTTTGTAACATTAAAACTTCTGAGTTTCTTGGTGATCATTTGGACTGGTGTACCAGTACAGTAGTCCCTCTTTTGAGAGACCACTCCTTTGGGAGACCACCTCCTTTGAGAGACCACAATTGTCAGGTCTCTCTGTAGTACTTTTCATGTTATTTATACCTCTTTTGAGAGACCACCTGCTTTATGTGACCACCTTTGGGGTGGCACTAGGGGCGGTCTCTCAAAGGAGGGACCACTGTACAAGCACCATTAGCTGGTCCTGGTAACGTTGATTCGACAATGTCCTAGGCCTATTAACTTTTCATAAAGATTGACTGCTTTACCATTTTGTCTGCTACATCCTTTTATGAAAAAACCATGTACATATACTTTGGTTTGTACGTGTTGCCACAACATAAAATGCTGTCATTCATATATTTGACAATTTTGAAAAATGAGCCAAAAAGACAGGTTTAAATCTATTTTCACATGCACATGTAAATTTGACACAAATCAGTAAATGGATGTACATAGACGGAAAATAAACTGAGCTGACATATATCCATTACAGCAGAGGTGCAGGCAAGCATTTGTAAACATACCGTACATGTATATGGGAAGCATATATTGTGCGCATGCATGTACAAATCAGATAGCAGAAACCGAATGTTACTCGATCATGCATGGTCCATCTTAATTTATGTCAATCCAAATGAGAGTACCGTATTCATCTTAATAAGTGCACACTCCCTAATAAGTGCACCCTCCTCCATTTTTTTCAAAGAAAATACCCCCAAAATATCCCCTAGTTTTCAAGCAAGTGGTAGAATTTATTATTACACTTAGAATCTACATTTTTTTCAGGTATTTGTGGATGAATTTTTTTCATAGCGCTCTGTGTCCTTACTAAGATGAATAAAGTACACATATTTATGTCTGGTCATTTTACTAGAATGTATTACGGGACACACTCTCAAAAGGTATCTGGGTCTGATAGTTTACAAATTAATTAGAAACAGAGACCAATGGAGTTAGATTGGATATGGCTGGCAAGTAGTCCTGCCTTCTGGCTGTGCTTTATTGAATGATGACAAACTTGATGGTAAACTAGCGTATACTAGCAATGACTGCCCTATGACCTAATGTGTAAACTTAACATAACCCAATGAATAATAGTGTTTACCCTTAAACTGCATTAGCTTGGTACTGGGCACCCACTACGGCAACGGTTTGAATTTGTAAATGTGAGGGCAAATCCCGCCACGAGGATTGAAGATACAATGTACTGAAGGAAGATTCAGGAACGCCCCACTCTGACACAGATGTAAATGTATTTAGCATGTGGACATTTTTGCTGCTATATACATAATCTGCATTGACACTGTATATCATTTATGTTTGTTAATGGCACAGACATAATTGTTTAAAAAAGGTATATCACATATTGCATATATACAAATATCATTGGTGGAAATTTGATACCATGTGCAATTTTAACTATTATAAATGAAATGTCCAAGATGAATTATAGATATAATAAGTTACCATTTTAATTAGATTTATTAAGCAGTCACTGGTCTGTGATGTGCAGGAAGCCATGTCTAGGTAATTAAATGGCCCATCTGCCAATGTATGCACATTCAACCTGGCTATGGCCTGTCCTAAGAGTCTATAGCTGGGACAGACAAGCCAGGACACCAAAAAGGTGACCTGAATATGGATACTGTCCTGTCCTGTCCATATGAACTTGTGTCCACCATGAGTTTGACTGCATGTCTATATGCATACCTGAGTAGTTAACCCCCACTGTTGTTTATTTACCTGCATGTGCTATGTGCACCCTCAAGGTTATACATCCTGCATTATAAGAGAGAATGCATCTAAAACGCTCTAATGCCAATGCCCTTGCAGTTACCAACTGGCATGTTTTAGCAGTTCTCTCAGTGCAGTGAGAATGAGCTGACTTATTATAAGGTCTTGCTGATTTTATGCTGATTCAACGACAGCAATGAAATTATACCTGCCTGGGTGTTGAAAGTTGCAGACATAGGCCCACAAAAGCAGCAGTGCTGGCAACCACCCTTTGGGTTCTGCAGCCAAACTCCCAAACTCACCCTCCAAGAAACGACAAAGAGTGATTACATGGGCTACCTTTTGTTGGGCTGCCTGATGGGACTTGCCTGCATGATGCCATGCTGGCAACGGCGCTTGCAGTCACCTAATGGGTTAAGGAGGCAGGGCCCCATCCTCTGCTTGCAGTCACCTAATGGGTTCAGGAAGCAGGGCCCCATCCTCTGCTGGCAGTCAACTAATGGGTTAAGGAAGCAGGGCCCCATCCTCTGCTGGCAATCAACTAATGGGTTAAGGAAGCAGGGCCCCATCCTCTGCTGGCAGTCAACTAATGGGTTAAGGAAGCAGGGCCCCATCCTCTGCTAATGCAGTCACCTGATGGGTTAAGGAAGCAGGGCCCCATCCTCTGCCCCGGAATGAATCACAGCCCTCCCAGCTCCAACCTCTATTAATTGGTTGTAACCATTATGTACTTTTTTGAAAGAATCTAATTCAAATGGCCCCTGAGCCTAATTTGAGTCAGGTACCCCAATTTCAGCATCCCATGATGCCACCATATGCAGAAGCTGTGATGAAATTTTGACTATTTTGGTAGCAAAATCTCAAACATGTATAGAACTGACAGTTAAAGAAACATTTTGACACGGGATGGTGCATGACATCTTTTCAAAGTTATCTGTTTAAGGCCACTTCTATCTTCTGAAAATAAAACAAGAGGACTGTTACATTCCTGTGCTCAGCTGACCCTACATGCACAGACTGAAGTGGTTCTGTGAACTACATGATATCAAGGCCCCCTGTGTTTCGGACCATGATCACTGTTGCTTACATCACATATCCTGTTGCTGATTGTAAAAATTTAGTAAAATTGCAGCACCACCTGTTGAAAAAATTAACATCTAGGGGTTCACATAATGCAATTTGAAGCAATTTTATAGTTTATATAGCAAGCAAATGTGATCTTTATTATTTCCACAAAATATTGAACCAACTTTACAGTTTAAAATATTTTGATATCAAACTCATGGCAAACTCAAGAGTACAGTCAAAGTTGTACAAAATTTGTTTCAAATGTGTAACTTTGTCTCTGCTCCTGATGTACAGGTGTTTATGAAAGTAAGAATGATAATGTGGCTATACTGTGCACAGCACCAAAATACGGTAAAAATCTGACACAGTTTTTCAGCTTACACCTAATTGGTTCTGACTAATATGACAATATTTAAGGTCATTTTTCAGAGTTCTCCACTTCACTTGTGAGAAATTCAGTCTGAGTTTGTGCTATTTAAATGCACGTTGAGTGATTTCTATTCAAGATTCTGTTGTGATGATGGGTGGTAAATTATAATCTCTTATGCAGATGACATGGAACCAAAGGAACAGACTTAAAAATAAAAAAATATGCAAAACGATGAGGTTTTATTGACCCACGCAAAATACATATATATATCGCAAATAATCCAGTGGAGCTATCTGGAAATACTTGGAATAATAATATTGGGTAATTTTAACACAAGTACACACTTTCCGTCTTACTGTTTACGATCAGAAGAAAACGTGTTTTGCATGTGGTTGCCAATTGGTAAGGGCATATTAAAGTCTGCCAATACATGGACCCCAAGTCCAAGGTTCAATGGCATGAGTCCACATATATGCCAGCCCTGACGTGATGAAAGTGTTAATTTGCATTTACATTGTACATAAAATCTACCAGCTTTACATGTATCATTGATCTGAACTTTCTCACCTTCACAAGTATCATGACCAATGCATGCATACTGGGGAATCTTTATCAGTCAGGTTTAAGCACATTAATTATAAATGTCAATAAATTTATATATTCTCCTTGACTGCAGCCTGCATTAGAGCAATTAACAGCTGGCAGAAGTGTCCTGGAGTTTCTTGATGACATCTTTTGTGTCAATACAGGGTCACTTAGGTCCTATGACATGATCAGCTAAGAGATTCACAATAATTTCCTAGGAAGTATCATTTTTACTCTGTACTACACACAGTTGCTGTTCCAATAAAATGCATACACAATGTATTAGTATGCACTTACATTTTGTGTACCTATGGAAATAGTTAAATTGCAACATTTATAGCTTATAAAAATTACAGCACAAAACGTCACATTTTGTGAATATTTGTATTTTAATTTCAAAATTTTACAAGATTTTAGTCACATGTTGCCACTCCAAATTGATAAGGTCCAAATTGCAGATGTTTGTTGGCACTTAGAAACTGTCAATATGAGTCCAGCACTTGATTCTTGATAAGCCAACGCACATTACAATTTTGTGTAGATAAGAAAATAAGTCAATATGCAAAGGGTCGCATTTATATATGTCTAGTCAATTATGAAAAAAAAAAAATATAAGTATCTAATTTGTGTCATTGTACTGGGGTCTGAACATCACTTTACCCATACACATATATTCCTGTTGTGACAAACACAACACAATGTATACAAAAACAAGAGGGTCATGATGAGCCTGTGCTCTGCTGACTGAAATCTGCTGCTTCTGCAAGTGTGGATTTTATGTGCTTGTGACCTTTAAGGTCAACATTAAAAACCACCAAATGAAACCCCCAAGGTACCTTACTATTAATGTTCATTAGTACCCATGGGCCTAGGACCCAATGTTACCAGGATATAAACTACCGGTATGTCAGATTTGCTAACTCACAAAAAAAAAAAAACCACCTTGAATTCTAATTAATATATATGCATCCTCTGTCAAAGAATGCATAACTTTAATATCATAATCTCTTTCACCTTGTTCACAGATTTAGTAAAGATCCACCTGGGAACATCTGTATGAAAACAGCAAATATTCACAATATTGCTGCAACACATGCAAAGTATTACTTGTACAGTAGTAGTACTTGCGAACACATGGTCCTGAAGTTTGATTATCCCATAACTCCACCAAAAATCAACATATACCCATCATTTTTTTCACTTTCATAATCTTTAGTCAGATGACATTTGGATCAAATTTCTAGAAATTCTGTTCAGTCATTCTGCACAAGAATTACCACACAAGGATTCACTTGGGGGAAAAACACACACACAAACTGCAGTGCTACCTGTCAGCCAAAATAAGAATTGGGTGACCCCAGGTAACCTTGTATGAAATGCCAAAGCAAATGGACAGTGACATGCTTGTTCCTGAGAAGATTTTTTTTCAAATAGAATGGAACAAAAGTATCATGATCTTTTGCTCTGCTGAATATAATGGAATCTGTTTTTTGTGAAAGTGCAGACTTCACTGCTGTACAGATACATGCACTGCATTAGGTATTTGCTAATTGTTGAACAAGTTTGATATTAACTACATATAAATCAAAATGCCAAATTGACCTTTCAAGTTCATTCAAAGTCAAAATTAACAACACTGAAAGAAACCCCATAGGTACTTCCCTTGTTAATATTTAACAATAACGATGGACCTGAGATCCACAGTTACCATCCCCTGTCAGAAATTAAATAAAATAATTATTGGGATCATCATTTCCTTCATAGATTTGGTGAAGATTTATTTAAGGAGCATCTACATGTAAAGGCAAAGTATTCCATACAACACTTTTCTCAATATTGTGACACATGCACTAGCTGACAGAAATTTATGCAATAGCAGTACTTACTGACACACTGTCAACATCTTTGATATTCCATAACTTCAAAAATTAACATATTCATATCAATCTTACAAACTTTCATCATCTTAAGTCAGACTATATTCTAAGTTAAAATTTCAAAGCATTCTGTTTACCCATTCTGGAGAAATCAAATACAGCCGCAACAAGCAAAAATCCATTAAAAAAAATGCAGCATCACCTGGTAGCCAAAATGTGAACTGCACGAACCTGGGTGTCCCTGTTTGCAAAGTCAAAGCCATTGGTCAAGTAGTTCTTGAGAAGACAAATTTTGATTCCCCCATCCCACAGATTTTTTTTTTTTTTTTTATTCATTAAAAAGAAAGAAAGAAAGAAAGAAAGAAAGAAAGAAAGAAAGAAAGAAAGAAAGAAAGAAAGAAAGAAAGAAAGAAAGAAAGAAAGAAAGAAAAAAAGAAAGAAAAATATTCCATCATCATTGCCTTTGCAAACTTGGAGGTACACCTGGGAAATATCCATTGTATTTGTGTCTTTTTGCCCAGAACCACTTCCCAGTAGTCATTTCCCTATTCCGCAGTCCGAGCTCTTTACTCTCCATAAGCTAACCTGTCCCTGTCTAACCTATATGCATATGGAAGCACTATTGTCCATATTGCACAAGTTCCTCAGTCTGTAAATACCATGTGTAAAATCAAAGCATTCCATGCAATTTTTTTTTTCAAAGGTATTGTTTAGTCAAATGGACAGATGGGAAGACATAACATGTACAAACAGAATTTATAAGCTGTGTTGATTGACAAGTAAATAGAGCTAGAAATCACTTTTTAAGGAATTTTTCATGTTTTTGACTAGGGAACTGCTGGGTCTTGAACCAAGGACTTACACATTGATGTAAATGAACACTGCAACCTGATTAAAGCTGTACTCCTGCTTTCATTGTGAATGATTCTAAAACTAGCTGGGTCTTCAGCTGAAAACTACGCCTTCATGAATCATACATGGAGTTGAAATTTTAATGAATCATGCATGGACTTGAAATTTTCAAACTGGTTGTTAAAGCTGATAAACTAGTTTTCAGTTACTGTAAATTTCTTGAGTTACAATGTTTATACAGTCTAAATAGTTTTTTATGCACATGATGTGTACTGTAAAAAAGATAATGCTCCCAATTTCATACTCATACAGAGATCATCTGTCATTATATTTCCCATATGTAAAAAGAGAGGAACTAAATGTATGCTGACACTAAAGGCTTTCACTGAAGACAAGTATGTGGGTGACATCATGCTTTTATGTATATACTTATGGATAAAAGTTAAGCAACACAGTAAAAACATACCCTATACTTCATTCCTTAGCAATACAGCACAGAAGTCCCTCTTTTGAAAGACCCCTTTCAAGAGACCACCTGCCTATTGTGACCATTTTCACTGTGCAAAAGCACTTTCTAATGATAATTTACCTCTTTTGGGAGACCAGCTGCAGAACCTGACCAGTGACCACTCAAAATAACCCCAAAAGACAACATATTCATCCATAAATTCCCAATTTCAGATAAGTAAAACCCCGTAAATTCCCAATTTCAGATAAGTAAAACCCCGTAAATTCCCAATTTCAGATAAGTAAAACTCCGTAAATTCCCAATTTCAGACAAGTAAAACCCATCTATTTTGTACAAAACTGGAAAAATATCAAAACCAGTTTACAAATTCAAAATATGTTTATAATATTAATAAATGAGTAAACTCATGACTGAAAGATGGAATGGGAGCTAATAAGTGCACAGCAATCATATTTGAATCTAAATTATAGCTGGGAATTCAAAGTAGTGGTTAGTTGGTGGGTTGGTGGCACAAGTGTCAAATCTCCATTGGGACACCACCCGCATTGTGTGACCACTTCTTGTGTGGCACTTGGGATGGTCCCTCAAAGGAGGGACCACTGTACATTGAAACCCCACTTACAATCATTATATAACCTTTTACATTATTTTCCGCCGTAGAATCAGTTTGGTATGCTGCCCTGGACGTGGGTCGAGGAAGGTGTGAACACAACAAGGTATGGCCTAGATATTGCACAGAAGCCACTGACCTGGTTTGGACCTGCTGTTGTGTGCTTTTATTGTTTTTACAGGACCTGTGGCACATCCAAGCTGAGGTGGAATGAAGCAAGTCCTTCCCTTGAAATTTGACAGAAAATACATTCCTGGGCAAAGGACTGAGAACCTCCACACTCAGGTCAGTCATGGCAAGACAACACTTACATTTATCTTCTAGGGACAAGTGGCACATCGTGGGTCTATGTTGGAAAGCAGGCTGGTCACACTCCAGAGTTGCACCAGAATTTTGTGTCAGCCATCCTAGGATTTTTTAACTGATGGCAAAGCACAAAGAGATGGAAGATATCAGTGACAAGTGGGCTTTGATGTGGCCATCTGAGAGCCACTGATAAAGATAATACTGTTCTTTCTCAATATGTTGCTTCTAAAGGAGAAATTCACTACAGGGGTTATACAGCTACAATCATCTGTGGGAAGCAATTGGTCGCAGGGTACCTGACAGCACAGTCTGACATCAGTGGCATCTGAAGCTGGTAAAATGTTCTGTTCTAGAGCTCCGGCACATATGCTTCCCCATCATCACAGATGTCAACAGAGAAAACAGAGTCAACTGGTGTCAAGCCCACCGTCCCTGGAGCGTTGCACAGTGGTGTAATGTATGCTTCACGAATGAATTCATATTCAATGCTCACTTTCATGGCAAAAGGGTACAAGTGTGGAGACAGCAAAATATTGCCATGGCGATCTATTTGGAACACCCCATGCTATCTGTGGACAGGTTTGGAGGTAGGATTGTCATGCTTTGGGGTGCCATGTTGTGGAATGACATGTCCTGTTTGGAAATCAGTAATGGCATAATGACTGCAGAGATGTACAGAGATTTGGTGGACAGAGCAACGGGCCATTTTGGATTGATGCTGGAGCCGCAGGCTTTCTCGTGCACAAATGTAACATAGGGCCAGTATTTTTCCATTTTTAACCGAAACAAAACAGAATAATGAATTTTTGTCACCTCTGAATCAGAATTTGCTGTTTTGCCTCAATGTACTTTAAATACAAAGAGACCTACTGAAACAGAATTTGGAAATTTCTGGCTGATGAAATGGAATTTCTAGTTTTTTGAAATGGAAAAATACAGGCCCTAGTAACACCAAACCACATCATGGCAGGATTGTCATGGAATCATCATGACAATCATGATTACATCCAAATGCAATGGCCAGCGCCCAGCCATGATCTAAACATTATAGAGCATGTAAAGAGCATGTTGGGATGTTGTATCCATTGGTTAGACACACACACACATGCACAACTGCTGCTCACACTTAAAGCTGGCTTGGCAAACATTCCACAAAAACTCTATCGATCCATGAGGAGACATGTGTGTAGTGATTTTTCTACCTATTAAGGAGGTGGTCAAAAGTACTAAGGATGTCCAGTACAAAGTGGCGGTATGCATAAGAGAAATGACTCATAGCCTAACCTGTCAATTTTTTTCTGAGCAATGTGCCTGAAATAAAGGTCTTTTTAATTTAACAACATACAGGAGTCAGTCATGTACATTTTTTATTGGTTATCTGCTGAAAGAGGCATTAAATAACCCATAGATATGTATATTCCTCCAGTGAGGTTTTTTTATACAATAGGGCCATTAATAAACTGTTGCTTAATTTTTGTCCATGAGTATACATATTTGGTTACAAAAATTTGCATGTGGCACTGGTAATTAGCCCCAAGCAGTGGCCAAGCAGCCAGTCATTTCTTTCACCATGATCTCAAGCAAACAGAATGTATATGTGCCATTGTGTTAAGTTAATTTGGCTGTATACATTGTCAACACTCTATTCATCCAGCAGGTTGTCAAGACACATGTAAACATATGTATGGCTGCTTCCCATGGATATGATCTCCAATGAGGTCTAAATCGTAATTCCAACAGCATCTTTTGTAGCAGGCAGGAATGAGGCTTCATGGAAATGCTCACTCTGTGCATTTTCTTGAAAATGAAAGAACATAAAGTTTGGCATGATCACTGCCAGCTTCTTGCTTTCACAAGCAGAACTTGATAAAGTCTATTCTTCATGGACGAACCTGCAGAGAACTTTATGAATGCAAAGATATTTCCCACATCATAACAACTCAATGTAAGTTTGAGTTGTCAGTTAAGGCTTCAGAATGATATTGTTAATAGGGTTAAATTGACTTTACTCATTTATATCTCAGGGTTTCCACCAGACATAAACTTTAGCCCATGCGAAAGTTCAGAAATAAAAAAAAAATCCAAGGAAATAAAACGTGTTGAGAGGACAATCACAGAAGCTGTTACAAAGCAAAAATTTGATGTCTGGAGGATTTGGAGCATGTAGCAACAATTTTAGGGTATACAGGCATACCTTCATAAAATTTGGGGTACGAAATATTAACCCATTTTACCCTGAGGCAGAGACCTTGTCTCAATCTGTCCACCTGTGAAAACCTAAATATTGTCCTGATCTGGACTTTTATGTTTCAAATTATAATTTCTGTTCCAACACATTTATTCACCTGTATGTGACCATCATGACCAAACTCTTCCTGGAAAGGTAAGCATGACTACAATATGTATTATGATCAATCCACCGGGGTCATACATTATTTTTAGCACTGTCAATTAAATATGCAAATATTCCACTGTATACTCAAATATTCAAGAAACTTATGTGATACAAACATACCACCAAATGTGGCAAAAATTCCTTGTTTTTGTCCCATTTTTACTGTTTTAAAATATATAAGATACTTCACTTGAAAAAAATATCATTCTGTCTGAGCTGATCTTGGTACATTCTATGAACAACATATGCAAAAAAATCACTCTATCTGCTGTAGGAGTTCTATTATTACAAGATGTCCTTTTTCTCTTATTTTACTTTTGTCTCCCTCACACAGCACATAAGTCATGTCAACAGTGACCCACAGGAATTCTACATGAATGTGCATACTTGATGCTCCTTGTTGAAATAAGGACTCCCTAACACAGCAAACATTGTATATATCCTCCATCCCCCGCAGTGATGTGATTGTGTGTTTAATAGCAAGTGAATGTGATTATGCTTTCTTGTGTTTTTGTGATATAAACATAGACCTGTGCAATGACAACAAAATATTCTAGCTGCTTTCAATTGAGCCACTCAACCAGAATATGTGCCTCAGGCCACAAATCAAATCGGATGATGCATGTCTGAGTTGGTTAACTGCATGGGACTGTCTTAATTAGTTGATGGTGACTGTTTTCACAGATTCTTTCTCGCTGTAAACATTCCTCCAATTCATACAGTACATACACAAGCTACATGAATGTATAAGCAGCAGGTAGGGACTTACAACAGCACTCTGTGTCAGCAATGGTACAGATAAGTATGCTACTCCCTCATTAATCATAGTGCCAGAGATGCCAATTACATTCAGATCTAGACATCTATTTCAGGGACCAGCAGTTAAGTTCTTTGGAGATCAACAGAAAATAAATAGAATAACAAAGAATATAGAAGAAAATTCTAAATTCTGATGCAGGACAAATGCTGAAATGCCTAAAATTTGCAGCTGAACTGTCCCTAATGATGAGGAGCTGTTGGCATTACTGTAGTGCTGCTGGGGTCCATGGAGTACACCATGTTATAGCAAAAACAGCTGATAATGAGGGAACATTAGGACTAGAGGAAAAGTGCTTCAGTGAGAGCCAGGGGACATACCCATCATAGCATATAAGAATCAAACTTGTAAGGATGAGGGCCCAGCCTTATCAAAAATAGAACTGTGATATGAAATATTGACCGCAAAACAAATGAACGTCAAGAAAAAATGTTTTTCTCCACCTCATGTTTTGGAAAGTATACCTATACACAGGCAGTATACATAGTATGACCAGTATGAAAATAAATAATTTTGATAACTTGGCCGACTTTGCAACTTTGGGGGGTTTACCAACACGTTTCATCATTCAAGAATTTATCAATTAGCAATATTGACATATCTAATATTTTTTAACACACCCATGCAAAGATAAGATCAATTATGTCATAGGTGTCATGCTTATCACATGTTATGGGATATTAAATGCTGCACTTCCAACTCTGTCTGGCCCTCCAAACTGTCCCATGAATCCCTTTACCCATATTGAAGTTTGTTTTACTGGTGTACTTTGCCTGTCCAAGGTGGTTTCACTGTGCTTGAATTCAACTCTTTCAGTGCTAACTGTGACTAAAGGTGGACTACTTAAAAATAACCACTCTGAATAATAATAATTAAGGTTGCTGGATTCATGTTCCTTGTAAAAAGACCTTTCCTTTAAGGCGCAGCAAGCCCAAAGTTACATGGAATATAATAAGCCAGGTCAACAGCTGTCCTCAGCATGCTTGGTACAATACACCCAAAGTGCACCTGGGGAAGTTGTTGACTGTTCAAAATGTGGCACTGAAAGAGTTAAGATTGTACAAGTCTTATTATCTGAAGTACTTCAAAGGCCAACTAGGGTGTGGATAACATCTTTCTTGTATTTCCTTGTGATATGTCTGGCAAGTAATCTGCTGAGCCACTTTCCCAGTTGGGGGCCTCATCATGCTGTGACACATCTGGTACACCATTGAAGTCCATTAACCCATTTTGGTCATTATACACCTCATTAGATCAACTGTTTATCCATAATATGCAGATCCAACAGGGAAATAAACACTGATGTATTAAAAGTACACTGTTTGGGGACTGAGTTTTAAGGGGATGTCACAGGGATGCATGCACTTAAATCTTTTCCTGGTCATAATAAGACTGACACAATATCTTTCTGGGCAGCATGAAAAATATATTGATCTGGGGCATGCCATCATGATAGATTGTGTTTACAAGTTTCCACAAAAGTGCATTAAAGCAAATGGCAATTTACATCAAGATGCTTGTGGCCAATTTGAATAGGAAAGTGTCGATTGGATCTTGGCTACTCACTGGAAAGCCCTTGCCCAGAACTTCAAAGGTGTTAATCCAATTTTCATGAAAAAATGTTCTCTGTATAGATTGTGTTTCATGACATTTTGTCCTAACTTATACATTGCTGTCGATTTACCTATAAAATAGTTCTCTGGATAGATTGTGTTTCATGACATTTTGTCCTAGCTTATAAATTGCTCTTGATTTACCATTTAGGATCATGACCCAGCAATTCATCTGAAAACTCTCAAACACTGCTGATGCAAGATCTATACTGAATACAATGGATTCCCTTGAAACCGGTTTTGGTTTGGCAAAACTAGTTTCAACAGTTTCACTTAGCTGTCTATAAAATGAGCAGTTTCATTTGGCTTTCACTGGAACCTACCTGAAACCATTTTCATGAGTCACATTACTTTTGGCCCTCTTCACACGACACCATCTTGGGCTTCTCAAGAGTTTTCATTAAATTGGACGTGCAGTTTTGCAGAAGTGCATGGTGTTGGCTGTATCAGCAAAACCATCTCTGTTCATGATCTGCTTGGGAGAATATGTATGTTTTACCTGTATCTCGAAAGATTACCAATGTACATGATGTTGGGTTCTATGAGCCACTGTTTCATGTAGTAATTTTCCAATTCACACCATATAATAAAACAGTAGTCATGTGACCATGCTTCTCAGTACTTTTTTAAGCTGTTTCCTCCATCATTGCCTAATACTCTTTCAAGATGCACATCTGCTTACACAGTACCCACAACAAGTGAAGATTGTCACAAAATGCCAGTGCAAGGGGACTCTTACTCTGTGATGAAACACAGTCTGCTTGGTAATGTGACACTTTTTTGCAATGCCAGTGTAATTTACTTAACACAAACAAGGATGGTAGACAGATACTAGATTACAACTTATTACATAATTTATTTTGACTGTATAATTTGGATCATTTGTTTTGTTTCTATTACATCAGAGACTGAGATGAGTGGCAAAGCTTTACTGTGGCTGCACCTAGTGAACCCCACCTATCCAATCCTATGTATTGGCTAACAGCTTACGGGGAAGGAGGAATTGCTCTGCAATGTACGCTGTACTCCTAGAGACTCCTACCCTCTCGTTTTCAGCGGGAGATCTCCCATTTTTTGGCCCTTTTTCCAAATTCTCCCATTCTCCTGCTTAGAATATGTCTTCTCCCGCCCAGATTAAAAAATGGATGAGGTAAAAAAATCATCAAAATACACCATTTAATTCCTTTTTTTTCAAAATTTTCTCAGCCCAGAAGGGAGTGCTGCCCTCATAGACCCATCCACCAGCACAGTCGCTGCGCTCCATCACATCTTCAGTTTCAATAGTACTCCAGGAGGGGGAATCTCCAGCTTGTATGAAGCTGTGGGTTGGAGTCTCTGTACTCCTTTTGTGTTCAAGAACTTCAGATTCAAAATGCATGCAGGTGATACCTGGGAAGGCTGTGCACACACAGATGAACAACAACTTGAAAATGTTCAGCTGACTGCTGCCTGTATAATAACAAGTGCAATGCATACAACAGCAAATGTCAAACTATATGAGGAGACTGGTTGGGAAACTTTAGCAATTAGGATGTACAGTGCTCCCTCTTTATAACGCTGGTGTTGGGGTCCACAGGGCATATACCGTGTTTAAGCAAAACCACCTTATAACACAGGGACTTTTAACGTAGAAGTAATGGGAAAACTATTTCAGTGGGAGCCATGGTCATCACCGTGTTATTTCAGAAACCACCTTGTAATGAGGGGTGTTATAAAGAGGGAGCACTGTACAACAGAAAAACAACTTTATGCATGTATGTGTACAAAATAGTAAACGATCTAACCCCTGCCTATCTTCAAAATTTGATTCCAAATAGTCCTTCCTTAGAGGCCCCTGCCCCTTTTGGACTCAGATTGATACTTTATACACAACATTCACTATATTGTGATTTTCTTTTCTTTGTCTGTCAGTTTCTACAGTTGATTTGGTTTTGTTCTGTTTTGCTTTGTTTTTTAAGTTTTAGTTCCAGCTTGGTTAACTCATTCCATACTATGGTGACAGGCCTTGGTCAGTGGTTCTGGCACTGCCTGGCAAGTCATGCTGCAGTTGCTCTTGTGGCAGCTGCAACATAACTTGCCAGGCAGTGCCAGAACCACTGCCTTAAAACTATATATAGGCATGTTGGTACTTGAGTGAAAGATCTTTTCAAGAAGAATTTAAATATGCAATTGCCGTCTTAAATCTTGGTAAATATACAGAAAAATCAGGAACTGGTATGGAATGAGTTAATGCTCCATGGTCTGTCCTGTCCTGTGTACGTCTTTCCCTTAATTCTGTACATGTATGCCAGCATGGTTACCATGCTTGCATTGTGCGGCCTGGTCTGTCCTGTCTGTCGTCTCTTGGGCTCTCTTTCCTGCAAGAGGAATTTGTATGGGGCGGTGCCCTTCTTTCCAATGTTCAAATAAAAATATCGACATTTACGCTATTAGGTTTACCAGCCCAACTTGCTACAGACTAAATTTTGACCTTGGGAATTTTAGTTTTATATGGATATTGAACACTGTATTTTGTGAATAAACTACTAATTTATGAATGCGAAATTCATTGATTTCAAATTACTTTTGCGTTTCAAATTCATAAAAAGCCACCAAAATTTATGCTGATTGATGTGAATATCAAACCCATCTTGCTGTCCCATATTACAAAGCTGGTGTCTGTAACTGTCACACACATCAAATTTGAACATGCAAAACTGTAACAATAATTGTGTTTATTAACGCTGGTTCCTCCCCATTCAATGTATAGAAATTGCAACAACAGCAATGGCTATAGACCGTGCCTCTTCATGTTCAATGTGCTACATTACTCACTACAGAATGACCACCTGTGTAGCAAGTGCCAGTCTGCCATGAATAATTTTTTCATTTCTTTTTTTTTTTTTTTAGTTAAAATGTTTTTTATAATTTTTGCTGTTAGTGCATTCAAAACGGGGAAATATATACAAAGGTAATAAATTTTGATAGGATTTTGGTCATTAGAATTTGGCAGTCTCGCTTTGACAGGCATATTTGCCATGAAGCACACTTTATAGCAAATGCCTGTGAATACCAGAATGCCAAACCCTCATAACCACACTCCAAATGAAATTCGATGGTTTCATGAACCCACACCCTGTATATTCCATCCACTTTTCAAAGTTCAAAAGCATGGCTAAAACAGACGGAATCAGTCAGTACTGGCTACACAATGTTTTGCAGAGTACAAAAAGCAAAAGTAGTTTCAGTCATGAAATGGAATATCATGGAAAATATACAGTGAGATCTCCCTAATAAGACCCCTACGGGACTGAAAAATGTGGTCTTAATATGGGAGTGGTCTTAATGGACAATATAATTTGATTAAGGATAAACAAAAAAGGGTCTGTAAATTGGTGGTTTTAATATAGAAATGGTCTCTGTGGAGGTGGTCTTAATTGGAGATTCCACTATATATATATATATATATATATATATATATATATATATATATTGAAAGAAATTAAGTACTCTTGAAAACAAACACAACTCATAAGGGCTGTGCCTATAATTTTGAGCCTTGTGAATTCGTAATTGATACATTTAAAAAGAAATCAGATAGGAGGCTCCAAGCCTCAAGATAAAACTGAAGATCTGCTTTTTTGGTCACAAAAAATTCTTAGATTTCCCTGTAACCCACTTTTGATACAGTGCTCCTTGTGTCAAGTGAGCAGGACTCTCGCTTTTCGACTTTTTCAGCAACACAATACCCTTGTCTGACCATTTCCTCCACCCTCCTCCTCCTCCTCCTCCTCCTCCTTCTCCTTCTCCTTCTTCGGTACAAAGCAACACAGAAGATGTGGCAGTGTTGCCCATGTGTGTATAGAAGGTCAGTGCCTTCGACCAATAAATCAAAAATATTTTTCCTCCTTGATCTTAAAACAAAAGACCTTACGTTAGCTAAAGTTATGGGTCTACGCATGAATGGCCACAAAAGGAAGCACGTGAAAATGGGACCTACGCCTACGTCACAAACTGGTAATTTTGATAAAAAGTACAGTAACTTTCAATATTCGCTTCTTGAAATGTTTGTTTGAAAGACCATAAATTTAACGTACTTACCCATGTTTATACCGTCGTCTACCGAACCTACTTCCCCGTTGTATTTTGCGTACGGGTTGTGTTCCTCCGACATGGGTGGCATATTTGTAAAAGTTCTGTGTTGTCGCTGTGAAGCGGGACTCGTGCGAACGCGTGTTGGGAAATTGCCGTCAAAGACAACAGAGTCCGTATCTTTAACACCTCCACTTTGAGAGCTCATGCTGAACAGGAGGTTCCCCAGCGTCAAATCTGGCGATAAATATAAATTCCAGCTTAACTGGAGTAAATTCCCTTGGCCGGCATAAAAGAAAACGGGGTTTTAATCAGAAAAACCAAGTCTTCTGTTTTGTTTGATAGCTCGCATATCCACACAGGAAAGTGCGTATGTGGCCGGACGCCGCCGGCTACATGTTAGATCTCCATAATGGATTAAAGTTCAAACTCAGCGCAAGCGTATCCTCAGGACTCTCAGGCCATGAGGACGATATTATTGGGAGTGTTAAATTGTCAGCATTGCTGGGTCAGTTGTGACCGCATGCTCCTGTCATCTGCTTTCCAGACTCGTTTTGAATGTGCCTCTCAAGAAAAGGCGCGAAAACAGCTCGCCAGGGTGCACGTGGCTGCATGCGTTTTAACGTTTAGTGGGAAAAGTGGGGTTAGGATGAAGCGAGTTTTGCTCTTAGAGTCCAGACTACCCTCAAAAGCCCTTAGATTTTTGTCACAAGCCTTCGTGTTTGGTCACAAAGTGATTTTTGTTTTTCCCCTTGGTTTTCTTTTCAGTGAACGAAAAGTCAAAATATTTGCTGGCAAGGGAGATAATATTTTCTCAATGATGCAGACGTGAGAGAAAATCAAGTGTTTTGCCCCTACCATTTTAAGTCATATAATTTTTTTTTTTTTTTTTTTTTTTTTGTGCATAGCTATACTTTGCTTTGCCGCTTGCGTGATCAAATCGAGGATTGTAGGGACACCAGACAAAACAAACTTATTATTTGTTCATGCAATAGATACAGACATAGTTTTGAAAAAAAAAGCGGTTTCACTCACCTGGTAGGATACGGTGCCCCTCAAATAAAGAAGAAAATTATACCCACAGCTACCATGGTTTCACTAGATATGTGAAGAGTTAATAACTTTTACTTGTATATTAATTAGTAATTAATAACAAATCCGCTTCCCTCTGCATTGCTATGTATGGGTCATGTATGTTTACGTACTGGATTAAATTCTATAGTTACTGAAGTGACAAAATATTTGTCTTAATGAGTGTCCCCAACCATCACAATCACATCTGATAATATTGTGCAATATCATGTATTTCATCTAGAGAATAACCATATGGGTGGTCTCTCTCTCTCTCTCTCTCTCTCTCTCTCTCTCTCTCTCTCTCTCTCTCTCTCTCTCTCTCTCTCTCGCACACACACACACACACACACACACACACACACCACATACACACACAAGCACACGTCAGTCAGTCCTTCACTGAGACAAGCGACAAAGAATTGTTATCATTTTCATTATCCAGTATTGTTACATTATAAGCATGAAATAGATCATACGCCTGATGATTTTCCTCAGAAACAAATAGCCTAATCACTTTCGCTCCGCGTGAATGCTTTATTAACCTAGGGGTGTTGGTTGGTGTATCACTTGACCGACTTGTATCAGCAAAGTTATTTGCCGATCCTGGGAAAATATTAAGTTATACCTCCACTCTACACTAAATTGCAAAGTAGGGAGTTCAACTTTTTAAAAGTTACTTTAAAAAAGTTCAACTCCCTACTTTGCAATATAAATTTACTCTGCGGTTTGGTGTAAAGTGGTACATGGAAATTGGTCTTTCAGTGGGCAAACATCCTCAATGGTAAAAACACAGCTTAGTCTGCTTACAGGCCTAATAGGCGTTACGCTAATGGTCCATTTTGTGCAGACATTGAACTTGACTGGTTGTTTATGTGTCAAATTGTGCATTATGTTCTGGAATTTTAAATGAACCTAAATATACAAGATTTATACTGTGTGCGTATGGATTATCAAATTTGGCTTCAAAAATGATCTGGAAAAGAGTGTTTTACATATCTACTTATATCGGGAGACGGAGGTGAACTGGTTCCTCACGCCTTCATTTAACCGTGCTTAAATATTCGATATACAATCTATCCCTGGTTCAAATTTGTAGAACATACCCACAAATTACAAACTTATGAAATATAAAATAGAATGTTTTTACCCTGATTGAATGACGACTATAGGCCTTAGGCAGAATATTTGGAGATGAAATATGTAAACACGGGCATAGATATAAGGTAGACCTATATCATAACTGTGCTGTGATGCATTATAATTGTACTTCCCAACTTGGATTTATAAATTTCGTAATTAATTTTACCAGTCCCGATTCCATTCTTATAAACCATGGCACCCATTCTCCCAGTATTATGGTAATTTACTGTTACTCTTTCTTTCTATCCTCCCTGCCTTCCGTCTTTCTTTTTTCATTGCTTGTTTTTACTGTTTCTCTTTTTACTCTTTCTTTCTTTCTTTCTTTCTTTCTTTCTTTCTTTCTTTCTTTCTTTCTTTCTTTCTTTCTTTCTTTCTTTCTTTTCTTCTCTCTTTCTTGTTTGCTTGTTTGTTTTCCTTCTTTCCTCCATTCCTTTATTTCACTTTCTCTTTCTTGCTCGCTTGTTTTCTTCCTTTTCTTCTTTCTTTCTTTCTTTCTTTCTTTCTTTCTTTCTTTCTTTCTTTCTTTCTTTCTTTCTTTCTTTCTTCTTTATTTTATTTCTATCTACCTTTCTTTCCTCCTTACTTTCTTCTCACGGCTAGCATTTATTTGACTGAAATAAAATTCAACCGCTGGAGACCAAAAAGACCCCTTTGACGCTGAGATGAAACAACCGCGTAGTGGCGACATCTGACGAATGCAATATAAATTATTGAATGAAACTGCGGGACAGTATTCGGTGCGGGACTTTAACCATGTGGTGAGAAATGTTGTGAGTTGTGATAATGAGCAAGTTAAAAGCAAAGTAAGTATCGTATATATGCGTCCGTGAGTATAACATTGTAAATAATAGCTTAAATTGATTGAAGGGAATCTTGTGCTCGTAAATTTGCAAAGGTAACATTATCGCAAATCGTGTTTGGCATCGGTCACGTTCTATCACTGGTGGTATCAGTTCATGCAATATCTTCTGCCACACTGCACATTTCCACGGGTGACCGTCTTGATTCTGAGTGATGCCCCTTCACTAACTTAGTGAGTATAACTGTGTGTGGCTATAGTTAGTGAAGGGGCATTACTTAGAATCGAGACGGCCACCCGTGCTTATTTCTGGTACAACTTTGGACCTTGATAAGTTGGTATGGTCATGGCCCGTATTAGATTCTTTCTTGTCCATGATTTGGATTTTGCCGTTTTTGGTCCACAGCTGCCACAACCATGGAGGTATAAACTAGATAGAGGAACAAGGGCAGGACTTCAAAGCATAGATACACAACAATGCCGCTCTCCAATAGACAAACTTACCAGTGCAACATACACAGTGTATTCGCACCTTTTGGTAAATAAAGGGGTCACTGCTGAGTGGCTGCTCTGGTTGCTTTAGAAGTGTCATACATCGTTGTTAATTCTTAGGACTACCAACTTGTCACTTCGTACGGTGATCAGAACATATTTTGGCAAACTTTGACCATCTTGTCTAGGGGTTTAAAGATTCAATGGTGCATCGTGATACAAGAAGCCACGATACGCATATCGAATTGTGAGCCTGTGTATCGGGAAAAATAAGATACACGTTTGGATATGAAAACATGTACATGAAATGTAACATTGCAAATATTCTCATTACCATATACCAACAAATTTGTTCAACAACAGAATGAATAACATATATATATGTCAGTTTTATTTATATATTCTCTGATGTTCAGTCTTACGGGCAAATAAATAGTTTGGGATGGGAGAAGCAAGCAGCAACATGGCGGCTGGCAGCAATGAATGCATTGCCATTCAAGTTTGAACATTCGTCAAAAAACACTTCCACAATACATACGATTTCAATAGATGTTGATATCAAGCTGTTAATGACCAAACCATGATAATAAATCCTTCAAAATATGCAGAGTAAAACCAAAATCCACATGTGTGATTTCATGCAGCCATGTGCACTTGAAGTCAAATACTGTGACACCATACTGTGGTTGCATCAGTTCTGAAGAGGAGGAAGCACCCTTATCTTAGCAGTATTGCATTTTGCTGTCTGCCAAGACAGCATTGAAGAGTTTCATGTCCGGTAGGCCTACATTAAGCCTGGTTTCTTTTAATTTCAAAATGAATCTGTAGATGAATAAATAACAGCAGGATAAGACATTGTACTGTTTATACTTGTTATAAAACAGTAGCCAATAATATAATTTAAAGCAATTTTGTTGAAAATATTTAAAGCTCAGACATGTTTCTGAACTTTTTTTTAATTAGTGAGACTTTGAATTTGATAGGCCCCACGTGAACATGATGACAGCAAAAAAAGTAAATGGTAATGATATTTCACTTGCACATTAATCATAATATAGATCACAATTTTTTAAAGAATATAAAATTGTAATAAATTTCATTGTAAGGCATTTCAACTTTTTAGCTTACATTTCTGAATTATTTTATATTTGAAACATTTGTCATGTTATTTTACATAGGCAAATATAAAATCTATCTTTAATTTAAAATATTAAGTGCATGAATTTAGAATAAGTGATAAAAGAATATGTGAATTTAATTTATATCCATTATTCAGCTGTACATATCGTATTGTGACCCTGGTATTGAGATACGTATCGTATTGTGAGAAAATGTGTCGATGCAACAAGGCCAGAATTTGGGCGAGAATCCATTCTCGTAAAGATTCTCCTTAACTTATCTGTGTTTAAAAAAAAACCTAATTGACAAAAATCCAAGTAGATTCTCGCCAAATTTTGCGAAATTCTGGCCCTGTTTCAACCCTAATCTTGTCATCAAAATTATTCCTTTGTTACCGCATTGTGTCCTCTATTGTTTGTTGCATATAAATTATTTCACTCATTTGACTTGCTCCCAAGATATCATGAGTGGGAACATTGCAAACATGCGGCAAATGTCTTTATTTCATTTTTTAAGCAGCGTAAATGACTTACTTTTACCCGTGATCGAATGTTGACTGATTTGGAAATGTAAGCATAAAATCAGTTCTGTTTGGCGTGGCGCAAAAATGGAAAAAAGCGGCAGAATGCCGGCCATGTTAGCTATCTTGTTCTTCCAATAATTCATCTCCCCTCATAGCATTTGTACCTCTTAAAAAAGAGAGTGTGCATTTACTGCACCATCTGTTGGACAAAATGGTCTTCACTGGTACAGGCACTGCTTATTGCGGATTAGTGATTCCTTGCACAAATCTTAAGTTTAATTAGGAACAAAGGCACTCTCTGCTTATACAGCTGTGAAAATAGGGTGTTGTTCCTCCATGTAGTTTATTCTTCTATGCCACAACACAAGATCCCAAACATAAAATTTTCAGAAACGAACAGTGTTGGAAATATGAATAGATTCAACATGAAGTTAAGCATCGTTCAGCTTCATTGCGAATCATACCACAACTCCCTCTTCGTGGCTCAATCAAAGAGCCAGGAAGATATAAAGATTCAAGGGCTGGCATTACATGCTCATATTATTGTTATTATAGTTGTGAGTAATTACACACTAATTAGTTACATGATCCAGTGGATTCATTAGAAACAAAACCAGTATATTGCCAAGGAAACAATATAAGACATATTTGTTGTGATAAATGTAAAAATGGGTGACTGTACAAACAGTTTCAACTAGAAGAGCATTACTTTTGTTCAATAATATTAAACTGCAGGAAACTAGCTATAAATGATTATTAATTTTGCTGGCAATAAATATCCTGATTATGTTTCTTTAATAGCTTTGCAGTTCAGAATAAGTATGAGGCTTTCTACACTGGCGGACAAATACAGGTAAGTCAATCTTACTTTGCGCCTGTGTGTTTGGACATCAAACACCTTCACCTTGATGCCAAAATACACTTATCTTGCGAAAATTCCATTATATATGGGAAAAGTAAAAAGAATTATTCAGGTTTCAGCTGCATAAACTTAATCAGATCCGTGAAGTTCCTTAACTCTCAAGATTCCTGTAGATTGGTACAGTGCTCCCTCTTTATAACGCTGGTGTTGGTGTCCACAGGGTATACTGTGTTACAGCAAAACTGCCTTGTAACAAAGGGACTTTTAAGATAAAAGTAGTGGGAAAACTATTTCAGTGGGAGCCATGGTACCCACCATGTTATATTAGAAACCACTTGTAATGAGGGGTGTTATAAAGAGGGAGCACTGTACCTGCTAGTGCTATGACATGTACGATGATCACCTGTTGTGAAAGACCATGACTGTAATGTGAGACATCTTTTGGCTTGCACGAAGGGTGCTTTTGGATAGCAGTTAACCCTATACATGTATACATTTTTATGTCTATTGTCATGTGGAAAAGCAGTATCAACATGTCCAGCTGTGAGACACACACTGTGAATGTACATGTAGGCCTACTGAAAATTCATCTGCATTATTAAGTTGAAATGTGCATGATTTCATCACTGTTAAATAATATCTGATACTTTGTGATTTGGGTCAATACAGACATTTCAAAATATGGTTTCCAATTCTGGCCACCAGGTTCATACAATGATATCTGGATACTTCACAGTACATACATACTTTGTGAAGGTAGCTTGGCAAGTGAGTAGGTCATCACACACACATATGGGCACAGTGAATGGGAATATAACAGTGTGAAGATATATCTTTGAAACTACTATATTTTAAAGTTAGAATCAGCACTCACTTGACCAATGTTCCATATTTTGGCTGCAAGTCTATGTTAAGACAGCAGGGATAATCATTTCTGACATACATGTACAGTTGATTAGATGATAGGGTCAGTGTAGTTTGGAAAGTGTTGTCTTTTTTACTTACTAAGACTTTCGATATACATGTGTGTGGAAACACTTGTGAGATTTAAAGAGTGTGATGTCAGGTGAGATTGACACAGATTCAAACAGTGTGATATCAGGCAAGATTGACACAAACATGTGGGTAGGGACATAAGGCAAATATTTTTTTTTTTTTATTTTAAGGTCAGTATATTTTTTTTTTTAATTTTTAGGTTTACAAACCAAGTGGCATTTTCCCAGAAGTAGGACTAGGAGGGAGGGGAAAAATAATTTCAATGAACACACAAATGGAAAGCTTTGTTTATAATGCAGCATGCAAAAATAAAGATACCAGTCTTTATAACAAAAATTGTTTGGAGTTGCAGGCAAATACGCAAAGGTAGGGAATAGCAGGAACTACCAGATGTGTTCCCAATCCGTCTGTAAGAGTGAGTCTCCTGATGATGGCCTTTTATGCTCAGTTCACCGCAGATCTACTCCACACTGTCACTTATGTGTGACTGGCATAATAGATCTTTGAATCCGCTAAAAATGTGCTCAATTTTATTTATTACATAGAGCTTCATGATATTATTTGTCACTTCAAGACATTTTACGTTGTGCATGGATGAATCTTAAGTTGAAGATAGATGGATGTCCAGAATCAGCATCATGATAAAAGTGACAGTCATGTAAACAGAATTGGGGAAACGCTCAGACATTCATTTGATTTGGATACAAAAACTGTCAACAATGCATATAAATACAAGACAAGCCACTATAAATGGTTGAATTTGTGCTTTATTGCCCCATTCCATCAGAAAATTGGTAAAAAACAAGTAAATGGAAAAAAAAACACACTGTTCAATTTTCTGACATGGAAAACACCATTTTCTGATGTGGAAAATCAGTGCTTCTACATGAGCTCGTCAATGTCGATGTCGCAAGAGGGGCATGGACACCCATGTTTGGCCGATGGCGATGGGGCAGTCATTTGTGACAGAAACACGTCTGTCACCACTCCTGGCAATGGGGTAGTGGCGTCTTCAGCCTCCATTGCATCCTTCTCCCGTAAGGGGCAAGCGAGTGGGACTTCTGGGAGACTTGGCATGGGAGCCATAACTGTTGCTGACTCAGAAGTCTGCTGGCCGGAGGGCACCTGCTGGAGTTGCAAGAACTCCTCAGTCTCCGGGAGGCTGGGGGTAGGGCCCACAGCTGCCACCGACTCGGAGGTCTGCAGGACAAAGGGAACCTGCTGTCGCTGAGGTTGTGAGCCAGGTGAGAGCTGACTCCAAATGGAGGCCGCAAACTGCTCATCCGAGATGCTCTGCTCAGACATGGCAACAGCATTGGTGGGGGTGGAGGACGATGAAGTCTCAGTCCACAACTGCCGCAGTTTTCATGACACTGAGGGTGATGACTGGAATTCCAAAAATCCATATCATAACAATTGAAATTCAAATCAGAAAATATTCAAGCATTATATATTTGACATATATATCACAATGGTATGGGCCCCTTTTCAGGATGTATTTACACCATACAGACAAAGATTTTTGCATACATCTGATAAAAGCTACAGGAATGGTTTTCAGTCTAGAGTCTCATTGTAATACTAGCTCTCTGGACGTGTACAGACATTTTCCTATCATGCTGCAACCATTTTTTTCTTTCTTTTTTTTCAGTTCAGTCAAGATGGAGAGTATATTCTGTGTGAGTGTGGCAATAAAGTCCAAGTGCTGGAGGTGAACTCTGGCAAGGTGGCACATTCTCTTGGACAGGTGGGTTACTGTCTTTGTATGATCAGAGCCAGAAACTTCTTCGTAACATGGTCTTTTTACATACACATACATACCTTTGTTGCCAGAATGAACGAGTGGGAGGTAAAAGGTCATCGATTTCAATGAATTTTTTTAATTAATGTAAGTGTTTAAAAAAAACATAAGCAAAAGAAAGCTTAAGATATGTCCAACAGACAGATAGTAGCAAAACCACTCAGAAATATTTTCTTTTATTTACTATTAACCTCAGGGATTTCTTTGCAGATCTTCTCCAGAAGAAATGAAATAACATGTTGCTTACATACCCCATTGTATGAATCTGACCGTCCCTTGTCTGCAAAATGTTTGAAGTTGAATCCTGAGAAGTGTTTAACCCTTTCAGTGATAGGTTTTGAACTGATGCATTGTTGATCTTGAACATTCTGTGTTTCTCTGGACCTAGAGCTGTGCTGGCAGTTGAGTGAAGTCTTTTACTTTCCTGAATTTTAATCTGGAATCATAATAATTTAAATTAGCACAGCTTCTGTTATAGCAGGGGTAGAATTCACCATATGATTGTATTTTTAATCCTCTTGAAAGAAAGAAATTATAAAATGACCATTACATGTAGTTAGATAACTTGGAATAAGGGATTCAGCAAATAACAAAATAATACAGAGTGGATCCATAGATGCCAGGGTATCACTCAGTCAGAAGTTGAAATTTGGGTTTCCAAAGTGCTAAATTTGTTCAAATTTCATATCAAGCTGTCCACTTCCTATTCTTTCCATGATAAAGATCATGATTTTGGGGTGTCCAAATTTAAATTGGTTGTCCAAAAAGAGACATGTGGACAAACGCTGATAGGTTCTGGTCACATGTATTAGGATCTACGGGGACCATATCATGGTATTTTTGTGTCCTTAACCCATTCTGTTTTTATGACTTCCAAAAATTGAAAAATGAATTAAATACTCCAGTAATAGTAGTAATTTTATGGACAATAATAGGTGGAAATAAATAACATAATTTAAATTCTTATGGTAATAATAATAATACAGTCTTTTTTTTTAAATGGCACTTCCATATTATTTGCAAAATTTGGTCAATTCTACAGGTAATGCGCATTTATAACATGATGTATGTATAGCGTGACTTGTTGGTAACACTGTAATACTTTAGAACAAAAAATTGACAGATTTTTCAAACATTATACAGTGAAACCTGTTTTGAGAGAACACCCCTAGAGCAGGTCAAATAGTGGTCATATAAGGCAGGTGGTTTCTCAATGGAGGTACAGTAGCATGGGAGAGATAGCAAAAGGGACTTTGGAAATATGGTCTTAGAAGGCAGGTGGTCTTTCATTACAGTGGTCTCTCAAAACAGGTTTCACTGTAAGGGTTAAATAAAGTTGTTGCTGAGTCCTGTGAACTTGAAATAAAATTGTAAGAAACACATAAAATCATTAGTAAGCGTGCATTTTAGAAGAATATGTTCTTCTGTTTGAATATGGTTACCATAAGTGCATGTTCGTTCTATGGGCAGACTTTGTGACCAGCGCCCTGTTTCAGTCTTTAATTTATGAGAACTCCTGCAAGCTCCAGTGAATGCAGGCCCATTTGACTCATTCCATACTATGGTCACAGGTCTTGGGCAGTGCCAGAACCACTGACTTAGGACTATAGGCATGTTCATACTTTAATGAAAGCTCTTTTCATGAAGAATTTAAATGTGCAACTGTCGTGTTAAATCTTGGTTAATATACAGAAAAATCAGGGACTGGCATGGAATGAGTTAAGCATGTATACTTCATGTACATTGAGTAAAGGGTTTACAAAAAATATGCTCATCTAAGTGATTATCTATCAAGTTTTTTATTAGACAAGATCCTATTTTTTTCCATTTTTCTTGAGCAGTTTAGTCTATGTTTGGTTTAGAGACTGAGTCAATAGGTTACGTGGTCCTTTACAAGCTTTGCACACAAAGGAAAACTATTGACCTGAACCACTCTTTTGTTCCTTGAAAGTGGAAGCAAGCTCATACTTCAAATATCCCAGTGTGAAAAATTTGAATCTGAAATCATTACAATATAATCTGATAAGTGCAATTTTTGTTACGATTGACGATCAAAGAGTGAGTGACCTTGTCAAGCATGGCAACCTCTCTCAAATGGCATGCAAACTATTTGACACCATGTTTATACAAACTATGTATTTATTGTTATCTCTGCCCATCAGCAATATTCTTACTTATGAGGACATTTTTCCCCACAAGTTAAGGCACAGTGGAAGTTGTTTTACAGGCTATCAACAGTGATACCCAGTTCATCCAGTTGAACTGTGATGACTGAGGTCATCCTGGTACACACCAGTCCTCGGTGGGGCAGGAGCAATATACTTTTCTCAAAGCTGTTTTATGGTGAACATGTCTGTGATGAGCAACCATTACATGTCTCACATGGAACAATGATTTTCACATGTTTACATGATGCAACACGTTTGCAGCGTAATTGTGTTTCTCCCTGACATACAAACCAGCAGCAACGGGTGTTCTCATTCCCTGATGAGCTACATTGGTAGCGAAAACGGTCACAATAAACTTACAGTAGTCCTTCCTTCGAAAGACCACCTCCTTTGAGAGACCACAGTTGTTGGTTCTCCATGTAGTACTTTTCATGTTATTTATACCTCCTTTGAGGGATCACATGCGTAATGTGACCACATTTTGGTGACACTACTGGCAGTCTCAAAGGAGAGACTACTGTAATAGGCCTGCTCCTGGCGCTAGCCAAGACTTCCATTTCTGTATTGGTTAAGGGGCTTCAATTCTCTTATATATTAGGACTAGAAATAGGGAAATCTTTTTGACTGGCTTAGGCAAAATTCATTTCTCTCAAACAGGCACAATTTCCTTATTTCAAATGCTTCATGTCAGCAGTTCAGTACATTGTAAACTGGTATTATGTTGCATTCTTTTGCCTTTATCATAGGATGATGATGATGATGTGACAAGTTTTGCACTTTCACCTGATGGCCAGGTAAGTGAGTGTATTTTCTGGTTCAAAAATGGAATCCATTTTGTTGGTTATGCCCTCCCTTGTCATACGGCATATTAAAGTTTGCCACTAGTGCATGTTGTGTACCACAAAATGTAACAGGGCCGAGTGACACAAAACTTTTAGGATGGCCCAGTCCTGGATTGCTTATGTTGCCAATTGTCCACCTGTATTTATTAGCAAAGTTTGTAACCAGACTTCTGATATAGCTGTCAGTGGTAGCATACATGGTCAGAGGTTCATTATGTTGCAGGATGTAAGCATTTATAGAAAAAGTTCTTACCCAAGTTCTGAAACAAATTCTTTGGAAAGGTGGGAAGGCAGAAAATAGAAACAGGCACCTTAAGTTGTAAAACTGTTAATGTGTGGTCACAGGAGGCCAGCAGGTTAATTGTTTATGAATTGCATATGTATGTGGACAGGTGCTGGTGGTTGCAAGTCGCATGCTGGTCCTGCGGCAGTGGGACTGGAAAGAGAAGCTGGTCACCAGAACATGGAAGGTAATCGTCACTTGCTCGCCGAAGCCTCTACTCTCAGTAGTTATCACATATTGTAATACGTTGTATGCACATTAATTTCCCACCACAAAGCACGGGTTTGATGCCAGGCGATTGCGGGGGGACGTGCGGGTCACATCACTGTCACAGACAGGGCCATATGTTCATTTCTCACAAAATTAGTGTTTCTTTTTCTTTTTTTTTTTCTTTTGAGAAATTTAAGTTCACAAGTGCCAAACTGGTATTCATCTAGTATTTCCTGAACCATATATAAAGAAAAATTTCCATCTGCCTTTAATAAATATTCTTTATTTCCAGAATATTATTACTATCTCGCTTGTCCCCACAGGTACCGACCTGTATCTCGCCATATCCCACCAAGCGAGACTAGGCAATCAGGTATGCAGTTGTGGCTGGAAATTAATGTGCATATCTCTTATTAAGTCTTTTCTGTATACATTTGTACTGATCAGATTAACACAAGGAAGGAACTTTGTTTGAAAATGCCTTTAAACTGCCAGCAAAGGCTTTTGTAGAATTGTTGCTTTCTTTATAGTGTATACGTATGTACATACATGTACATACATAACATGACAATGACATGCACATGTTTGAGGTGGACTTGGTCAGAAACTGCTTCAAACATATCTTTAACCCTTCCTCTGCTGCAGGCAAGAAAACTCGCCCAAAGGTATTTGCTTCTCCTATGCTGCAGGCGAGTTTATCCACCCAATGCAGGACATGCCGAAGATCAATTTTCAGTGCATGTTATTCCCGAAATATGACAAAATGGCACGTTCTTGTGGAGATGTACAACATGTTAAATGGTTCAGACTACATGTATAACTATTGAGTAATAGTGCCAAAATTATGTAAATACAGTGAAAACTCGTTATAATGACACCATCTGTTCGCAAGGAAATGTGTTAGATAACTGAATATGTCAGATAAATGAATCAAATAACAAAGAAAATAAACTTTTTCCCATGAAAATTTGTGTCATTGTATTGAATATCTGAGTTTCATTATGATGAGGTTTCACTCTATTGCGGTATCTCTGTGGAAAAAACAACACACAGATTTTATTCAGTATAGACCATCGTGGAGATTGATTGACAATGCATACCAGTGCATGAGTTGCCCGTTTTAACATTCGATTGCATGCTGGTTCCACACTGTATTTCTTTCAGCAGTTCAGCCGGGACATTCTGAATGTTTTCAAAATATCTACCATGGATATGTCACTTATTTTGGTACCTATGTGACTTGAAAACATAAAAATACTGTTGGCAGGAATGATCAGCTCCACTAGGCTGGTTTGCTGAAAGTGCACACTTCGCATGCTTGACCACGTGCAGCTTATTTGCATGATCTTCTGAGCCAATCAGCACCAAAGCAGGACGAGCGTCTCGCTGAAGGGCAAGAATGTCGCTGCCTTCTATTCTTAGATTTTTACCTTGGAAATAGTAAATTTATGCAAAATGACAATGTTTGGTAGGTGAGTAAAGATTTAAGCCAATAGGAAAGCAGCATGATGATATTGACGAGGTCCTGACGTTTCCATTGATACCAAACATGTCTAGAAACGACAAGAGAATCGTACGAAGTTTGAAGCCGCAAAATACATGGACACAATTTTACTGCTGTTGTGCGGATTTTTGATGTACAGAAAACAAATTATTGGATGTTTACTTAAAAGTCTGTTTGAATAGAATCGTCACACTTACTCAACAAAATTGTTTCTGCAGCAAAAAATACGCAGTTTGATTGACCAAAAATGAGCATACCATGTCTTGGTTTACATAAGCAAACGTCCATGTGGATGCCCTGAAGATGGTGTTTGTGGGGCCATCCCAAGATTAAATTCAGCGTCATAGACAATTAACCTCCAAAAATATATAGCAGAAGAAGGTTTAAATACATTCACAAAGCTCAATCCTGTAAGGTGGCCATATTACCATAACAAATTACCTTCTTCACAATGAAATTATGTGAGATACTCTTAATGCACTGTAGGCCATCCACACAGCTCCTGTCTCCTGTATGGGGTTTGACAGCACATCTACACTCCTGGCCACAGGGGGGAGTGACGCCACAATCAAGGTATGGGATGTTATACAGCAGTACTGCACTCACAATCTACGCGGACACCAAGGAGTGGTCAGGTTAGTCGAGCATTATGCCCCCATCCCCTTCACCTAAAAATCATGTGGTCAGTGTTTGTGGCACATCTGTATGGTTCATTTAATAATATTTCATGGTATTAAATACTTGGCTTTGCATGAACACTTTTTCAAGCTATTTTCTGCTGGGCCATTATATAATGATTCTGGAAAACTTTTATGTCATATGTAAAAAAACCCAACTGTATATGTACATTATACCTCAGAAATCAGGCATCTATATATATGTATACAATGAAATAAAAGACCCTGATGAAAAAAAAAATGGGGAGGGGAGATGATGTTATTATAAGATACATTAACTTTTATATTTTAAGCAGCATTATGTCATGTCATTTCTACAGGAGAGGCACTATTATATTGTGCATTTTTCCCCCATGCAAAATTCAAGTTTGTGGTATGCACTGTTGTAGTGTGGTCAAGTTCCACCTGGATGCAGTCCGCCTCCAGCTGTTCACAGCAGCTGAGGACTACAAGATTCGATCGTGGGACCTGCAAACCAGTACCTGTTTGGGAGTCCTGGACAGTCATTACAGTGTAATCACGTGTTTACAGTTCTCGGCTGATGGAGAAACAATGTACAGGTAAAGTTTGTCTGTTTGGCTTGCAGCAGTGCCATCTGATGACTATCCTCTGAACTAATGCTTATTTGTCTCCAGACTTGCTTGTGTGGTTTGAATTTGTTTGATTTTGTAGTATTTTGTTTTTCTTATATTTGTCAATAACTTGGAACCCCCCCCCCCCCCAAAAAAAAAAAAAAAAAAAAAAGAAAAGAGCTGTCGTCAAAGCTGATCTGCTAAAGTCAAGAGTCTTGTTTTTTAAAACTACACAATTTAAACTCATTCAATGAAACTTGCATTAAGTGAGCTTCACCTGATAAATTAAACAGCAAAAAAGAGTTTCTGGTGCTGAAATTACCATAAAATGGCCTTCAAATAATTGCACTTTTTCGTAGATTTTTTGGTACTTTTGTTGTGCATTTTTCCTTGGTCACAGATTTGTGTGTTGAAAATTGCGAGTTTTGTAATTCATGTAGTTTTATTACTTTGGATCATATTTTTGAGGAAAAATTCAACATTAATTGATATAATATCATGTAAATGTATAAAACATGGTTGGTTTAAATTTTGCATCAAAGAAAAATGAAAATGAAAAAAAAAGAAAAAACTTTGTTCCGTTTCAGTGGTGGTAGGGACAATGTGATCACAGTATGGGAAATCAAAGGTCACAAAAAGAGAAAGACAGTCCCTGTGTATGAGGTAGGTTCTCAACAGCTTGCGTGTCTGTATGTAAGTACACAGGTCTCCACAAGATGGGACAGTGTTGTCAAAATTAGTAACTTAATGAAAACTTTGGATATGGAAGGGAAAGGACAAGGCAAGACATGGTCGGAAATTTACAGAAATGTTATCAAATTTGTACTTCTTACTAAACAAAAAGTCTCCCAGACAATTTTGTTGCACAGCTGATAGTACACTGTCATTTAAAGAAAAGGAATTGCCCATATGGAACATTTCTTGTTATAGTATGTACATGTTGAAGCATGTTTTACCTCTCCTAAAATAAAACTCTGTGTTGATCAAGACTTCTGGGGTTGAACATAGAGTGGTGCTTCCACCTAGTGCTTAGAAAGTGAACTAAAATGATAACCATTGCCCCATATAAATAAAAAACTACATGTATTTCAAGATTGCGGAAATACAGTTACATGCATGTAATGGGTACAGGTGTCTGAAATATCAGGAAATTTAAATTTCAATACCATTCTAGTGGTGAGAAGTGTCTTATTTTATGTCAGAGTTCCATGCCTCATTAGTTGCATATGAAGTTTGTGTATAATATACATATGATGTATAGCAAGTTTTCACAGAAGATGGTGTATAGCTTGTCAACTTTTCATGTAACTAGATGATGCAATGAAAGCAAATCAGTTACCCATCAATTGGTAGCTGTGTTCACAGTTTACATATTGCTAGAAAAATTGTGGGAAAAACGAAGGTGATTGACAGTTCTACCTGCTTTTGCCTAAAGTAGCCCACAAACATTGGTAGTCCAGAAGTTTGGCTAAATTTTCTGTAAACCTCGTTATGTGATGTCCTGTTAGGTGATTTTTGTGTGCTCCATCAGTCCTGGTGTCAACAGTGTTATCAAGTGTTTTATTCTGTCCAAGTCCCCAGGGCAAGTTATTTTGATATTTGGCTTGCCTCTTCCCCTCTCATTTTAACTTACTTGTCCAACCTTTTTGTATTTGTGATTGTAAAATGTTCAGTTGCCCTTGGGGCTAGTGCTATGAAATTTACTTACCTCAATCCAAATTTCACATGTCCCAGGCTAGTGGACATAGTGAGTGATGGCCGACTTGCTTGCTCATTGTGGTGTTACATTTGCTATGCTATAAATTTATAACATGTTGGTACACTGTCTATGCTTCTGCCCAAGATTAGCGGTCAAGTGTCCACTGTTTCATCACTGTATCATTGTCATTCATAATCTGCAAAATCCATGAACTCCTTTCTTGCCAATTTGAACAATATTCCACGTGCTGGATGTAATGACACTGTCTTCATATTTGTGGAGCATACTTTCATTGAAATGGCAGCATGCCTACAATTGCAGAGAGCATAAAATGGCCCATGTCAACAACTTTCCTTGGTACACTTGGGGCACTTTGTGCCCAAAGTGTGCCAAGGAAAGCTGTTGACCTGGGCCAATTATATGCCAATGAAAGCTGTTGACTCATTCAAAACTTGCCACTCAATGAGTTAAGAAAGCCTAAACATGTAGATGAGCTCCTATAAATTTGGCAAAAGCAATCTACATGAAAACAGCAAAGATTTGTGGATGAGCTTGCCTTAGTCAAATGTTCACTGCAATAGGTAATCCAGTTCCATTGTACATTCTACTGATGTTAAATTAGTGACATTGAAACAAGGTTCAACAAGAATTGATATGTTGACAAGTCATTGATTTTTTTTTTATTTTGGGTTTGTTTGTTTTATTATTTTTTTGAACAGCACCTGTAGTCCCTGAAAACTAATGATTAGATTATAAAAATCTTTGAGTGCAAAAAACATTTAGCTGAAACAAAAAAATAAGAACAAAGAACAAAAATAAAATGAAAATAACTAAAACATTGATTATTTGAAAAATGGCACTTGTTTATCACCAAGAGATGCATGAAACCTACGTCTTCTGGGACTGGTAAAGAAACTAAGTATAAAAGGACATGTAAACAATCCCTTTGTGTGAGAAAATGTGCAGTGTACGTGACACATTGATCAGTGTATGTGACACATTGATCATTTGTGTTAATATTCTGAGACACTGCAAAAGCAAAATGTGGGAAAACGAAGGTGAATGTGCCTGCATTTGGCTAAAGTAACCCACGAACATTTTTGGGCCTTTTCAGGTTAGAACGAGACAGAATCCACTATTCTTTACCCTGCACATTGCACCCAACCCATGCAGAAGAAAGCTATTGATCCAGGACATGCCGTCATCAGTAGTCTTGCATACACATCTCAGCAAAAATGTTTCCTAGTAACGAGAAATGAAAGTGAACACTTTATGGTAGACAGTGATTTGCATCCAGGCACTTTTTGGTGATTTAAGTGGGAAAGGGTTAGTGTGAAATGTCCATGCACCCAGCCGGTACAAAGGACAGGCTTTAACCTAGGACATACAATCCAGAGAGGTCTGATCATTCAGAGTGCTATTTATTAAGGAGAGAAAAAAAAGACACCATTGAAGCTGAGGGAATTTATGACAGGGTGCTGATTGTTCTTAGTTAAATTAAGTGGGCAAGAGTTCAAGCAGTAGTTAACTGTATATCCAGTGCAGTGTGCTCTGTGACACGTCTACATCCAATACGAGGCATGCACATGAATTTCCCATCACAACTGCATGTACCGGGTTTTCTTAGCAACCTCAGTCTCGCCTGGCGAGATACGGGCCGCTGCTTGTTCGGGGAAGCGAGAGGTCACTGATACTTTGGAATAAAGAATACATAATACAGGCAGCTGGAAATTTATTCTTGTAACCAAATTAGGAAACACTAAATGAGTATGACTGGTATTTGTGAACTTAAATTTCTCTAAAAGACACCAATTTTGTGAGAAAGGGTTATCTATCCCTGTCTGTGACAGTGATATGCCCATGAGTCTTCCATGATTGATGGGTGTGAGCCCCATGCTTTGTGATGGGAAATTAATATGGATATCTCATAGTCAATGTTTCATTACAAGTTTGTCACAGTGATGGGTCATTGGTGCTTGGTTGTGGTGAGTAATCATAGTGATGCAAGGAGAAATATGGAGGTATCCTTAAACCTTTCAGACAATGAGCAGGTTACAATCAGTGCTGGGAACAGTTGTTAATTAGAGCTGTGTTTGGAATCACTTACGTGTAATTTTTGTGGCAGACTGGTAAAACATGCATGACTGGCATCATTTGATAGCCTGACTGTTGCTACAAAAGTTCTCTTTCTCTTTGGTGCAGGGTGTCGAGGGCCTGGTGCTGCTACAGCAAGGAAAGAAATATGAGAAATTGGGTGTCACAGGGGACCAGCCATGTTTTGTTACTGCAGGCAGTAAAGGTAGGAGATTATGGATTTTTTTTTGCCACACCTTCAAGACTAGGAACATACTGTTGTATCCTGGAATGCTTATTGTTTCATTGACTTATCATAGACTCCATTGTGATGGAAAACAGATTGGATAGGGTTTCCACACTCATACTGTTGCTTTGTTGTAATGTTTTTGCATTTAGTTGTCGTTATCTCTTGTTTTGTATTGAATGTCAGGGTACCAAGTTGTAAACTCAACCTAGTACCCTGACATAATCTGATACTTTAGTTCCTATACTTGTGTACCAGTCTGCCTTCTTAAGTAGTTTGAAGAGCTAAAAGTACTGTGGAAACAATATCCCATCCCAGAGATAGTTGTTAATTTTGTGAGGCAGAATACAAAGGTATGGAAGAAAAGGTACAATTGGTGAAGAAAATCTGATGTTCAGGGTACAGTGAAATAGTTCTGCTAAGTTATTTTTTTATAATTTTATTTTCTTTTATCTTGTTTTATCTGTTTATTTATTTATCTTTTTTATTTTTATTATTATTTATTTATTTATTTTATTTTGTTTTTGCCATCCAGGGCTATTAAAAGTTTGGAATGCTGACACTGCCCAATGTATATACACCCAAGATATGTCAGGAGAGACCACAGCCAGCACGGAGAGCACAGTCCAACCCATCACCAGCCTTACATACAGTGCAGCTCTGGGCACATTAAATGTTGTCACCTTTGATCATAATATTTTGTTGTACAAGGAAGACGACTGGACTCTAAATAAACAGGTGAGTATGATTTGTTGGGCAAAATACTGTAGATTTTGAATGTTTCAAGCAACAGCAACTCTGGCTTTTGGGTCATAAACTCAAGTGTGTGAATGTAAAATGCAGTAATATGTCAACCAGATGTAAAGCATAATATCAATTTTTCTTACTTTGTTTCATTTTCTTGGACATCCAGTATGTGGAATTTAAGTGTTTTAAGAACATTCAACTCTAGGAGGGGAAAATGGGGTATCATAAGTTCAGCTTGTTTCAATAAAACCCTGTAACACAACTTGTGCTATGTAGAATAGACTAATTTTTGCCAGGTTGAGAACTGTATGCATGTGCATGAGGCATTTGTTCAGGATGCTCTCACTGAGTGATGCAACTGTGACTGAGACTTTATTGTCAAACTGACCAACAAGTGGTAGTACAGTGGTCCCCCTCTTATAAGGTCACGCCAAATGCAGCCAAAAAGATGCCTCAGAAGACAGGTGGCCTCTCTTGAGGGGGAGAATATAATGGGAATACCATACTTTCTGCACAAGAATGCTGGTGTTTCCAGAGGGGTGGCCTCTGGTGAGAGGGGCCTTATAAGAGGGGACCACTGTGATAACCAGCAACTCTAAATCAGACCTGAGAAATATGTTTCAGTATGAAGAGACATTTTGTTATAATTCCTAAAATCCCATAATTATGAACCTGTATCTGAGAGTTGTATAACAATATGTCATTATAGTACACTGTAGAATATTTAGAAGAAAAATAAAATGTATAATAAACGTTTCAACACTTGGTTTTAAATTGATATTGTTACATGCAGTTTGCAGCAAACAATGACGAGGTTTTGGATATCCGATTTGTGGGCCCGAATGACAGCCACGTGGTGGTGGCCACCAACAGTGAATTACTCAAAGTGTTTGAGGTGGACTCATGGAGTTGCCAGATTCTTCGTGGACACACAGATATCGTTGTGTCTCTAGACGTGTTCAAGAAAGGCTTCATGTTTGCAAGCAGCTCAAAGGCAGGTGTTCTGTATCCGTGTATATTATTCTCTTCTTTTTTCATACTGAAGTATAATATTCAAAATATTATGTTGTGCATCAAGCAACAACAATATGGATATTGATGTAGATATTTCATGAACTTTAAGCATGTCTGAAAAAAAATCTCCAACACCCCCACCCCTATCATGCATCAAGAAAAAAAATATGAAAATAATTGTGGTACATGTACAGTAGAATCTCCAATTAAGACCACCTCCTTAAAGAGACCATTTCTGTATTAAGACCACCAATTTACAGACCCATTTTTGTTTTTCCTTAATTAAATTATCCCCATTAAGACCACTCCCCTATTGAGACCACATTTTTTAGTCCCTAAGGTGGTCTTAATAGGGAGATTCCACTGTATAAGTAATCAAAAGTTGAGCATTAGGGTAGGGTGGTTGGTGTTCCTGACACCTGGCTTCATTCATGCCACAATGTTTCTTTGTAAAGGTATAGTATGTTAATATTGTGATGTGTGAGTTTCCTATTTGATTAGCATAAATCCATATGTATGCCCTCATAAAATTTTGTTCAATCACAGAAACAGCAGTTATTATTACAGAAAAAAAAATTTAAAATACCCACAAAAAGCCTGTTTACACATCTGCATTTGGTGCTTTGATCACAGATATAAATGTAAATGTTTGATGGTGCAGTTGGGGTAGCTTAAGCCACCTGTAATTAATCAAAGGTGTGGTTTATTATTTGTCAAAGTACACTATTTTAACGTGCCCTGAAAAACGTGCAGAACCCCTGGCCACGCTCCCCCAGGGTGTTCTTTGTATGCTCTGATAAAACGATGGCAATTGTGAATGACCCGCACCAGACACTGATGTACATAGTGGTCTACATTGCTTATTTCAGGATAACACTGTTCGAGTGTGGCAGATGGACACTGAGTCGCTCCAGGTTCGCTGTGTGGCTGCTGCCAGTGGCCATGCACATGCTGTGGGCACCGTGGCAGTGTCCAGGTAGGACCACACAACCACCAGACCACACAGTGTATAGTGGTCTGCAAGAGCAGGCAAAAACAATGGATAGCCCATATGGTTTAATGTAGAAATGACTAAAGGTTGACTATATGCAGTGTACAGTAATCCCTCTTTTGAGAGAACACCACCAGAGCAGGTCTAAAAGTGGTCACACAAAGCAGGTGGTGTGTCAGTGTAGCTAAAATAACAGAGTAAAGATAGACTTAGAGACCTGGTGAGCAGGTAGTCGTAGTCGGTCAGTGTGGCTGAAATAACAGAGTAAAGATAGACTTAGGGACCTGGTGAATGTGGTCTTAAAAGGCAGGTGGTCTCTCAGTGGACCTTCTTTTAACAGAGGGACTACTGTAATGTCAACTGACAAAATGTGAAATACAAGTCCGCGTACATGTAGGTTTACCAATTATATGGAAAACATTTTAGTTAAGGTCTACAGCATAAGTAGTTACCAACCCTGTGTAGGAATGTTTTAACACAGATATATGTATATCCCTTAAATCTCATGAACAGTGGCAGAAATTAGTTATTTTGTTTTCATTATAACATTTCTCAGGGCACAGTTCAGCAGCACAGTGTTATTCGTTCCTTTGATAACGATTCCTTGAAGTGATGGTACAGGGAGAGATAATATAGTTAAATGTTTGGTACTTCGCGTAGATGAATTGGTTGTCCATGGTAGCAGGCTGTTAAAATAACAGCGGATCTGTTGAGTCTGTTAGTATATGTGTGTAATTGTCCTTACTTTGCACTCTACAGAATTTTGCTTTGTTGTTTGTAGACTTACTAATTCATTTATAACCAGTGGGAGTCAGGACTGCACATTGAAGATCTGGCCTTTGGATGCAGACTTTCCCAAAAAGGGTATGATAACCCTTCATGCCACACTAACAGAGAGAGCCCATGAGAAAGATATTAACTCCGTCACGGTGTCTCCTAATGATAAACTGATAGCCACAGGCTCCCAAGACAAGACAGCAAAGGTAATAGAGCATGTCACCTGTAGATGGCACTACAGGTTACTCTCCCTGGTATCCAACTGTCGCAGGTGGAGACACCTGGGGAATAAACATAACCTGGTTCATTCACTGGACAAAAATATTGGGACGTGGGAAGCAGGTGCTGCCACCATGCAGAGTAGTGTACCTGACACAGGCTATGGTGATTGCACTGTTGGGAAACTATAAATTTTTAAGGGATAGCATAGTTCTACACAATAAAGGTTGAGACCATGCAGACACATGTAAGTTTTGACGGAAAAGTGTGTGGAGGGAGTTCTGTCTTCCATAGTATTATGCATTTTAATGTAGATATGGAGAACTTTTTATTGCTCTGTTTATTAATTTTTAAAAGTCTAAAAGTCATGATCTAATAAGTTCAGCATCGTGATATGTGTACATATTAAAGTACTATGCACATGTACGTATTTCCAAAAGTGATGTTTTGAGAAGTTGCAATTTTGATTGAGATTTGCTGTTTAAAAGTGCTATCAGATAATTTATGAATATGTAATAGGGGGATGAGAGAGTCACATTTGTAATATAAGTGAAAACACAGGAGGGATCACTGAGTTACAATGAGGACAGGAGTTTAACAGGACCAGGTTGTGCTGTGCTGAATCCCAGGGTTTTTGTGTTCTTTTCAGCTGTGGAGCTCCAGTGACCTGTCATTAGTTGGAGTCATGAGAGGTCATAAGAGAGGCATCTGGTGTGTCCAGTTCTCCCCAGTAGACCAGGTTTGTATACAAATGAATCCTCAGACTATCTGGTATTTTTTATGCAATGTGAATGTGTTCAATTTACAGTTAAGCAATTTTTGTGAGTTTGTCATCTTATGTATAAAATTAACCAAAATATTCTGTACTGTAAAAACACCACAGCTAACTGCAGTTTGATGCTTGTTCTGAAGAGAATCGGTAATTTTCAGATGAAGACAATCTTCAGACCTTCAGCCAAATAGCCATAAGGTGTACCTCAATCTACCAAAGAAAGGAAATTAAGTTAAAATAGGGAGACTGATATGAGGGCTTTACTTAGGATACTTGTGTAACGTATGTACAGGTAAGAAATACCATGTAGAATGGAGAGCAGTAACTTTGCTTACAAGTGGAACTGAAAGGACTCGTTTTATGTAGCTTGCATGATGTAATTTCAGTGTGTGGCAACAGCATCAGCAGATGGAACCATCAAGATCTGGGCACTGACAGACTTCATATGTGTCAAGGTAAGTGCCATTTAGTGTTCATGGTCAAGTGTGGACTTGGGGCCACTGAATTTTAAGTTTTCTGAATTTGTTGTATTCATACCATTGGACAGCACTTTCCCAAGGTACCCACATTGTGTTCATGAAAGTTGTTCATAAATTACCTCTGAAAGAGTTCAGTATTTGAATGAGAATCTAATTCCATTCAATTTGATTATATTAGTCAACAAATTTCAACTTTGGAGATTTTCCATAAATCTCAGAATGAAGTCACAGACCAAGCAGTCAGGAAGTGTTTAGTTGATATGCATGTATCAACCTATTAAGAAACTCCGAAATGAAGAATATATGTGACTGTATGTACCGGCTGTATTTGTGACAGAGGTATTGGTAACTATGTTTACAATTTCCTAATAATTTATGCCCATTCTAAAAAAAAAATCTAGATTTCTTTTAAAAATTTGTCACTTGTATCAGATGATAACATTGCTCAAATTTGGTGCATAAGGACCTCATGCTGAGATGAAAATGATTTAATTTCTGGGTCTTTATGACCTGTGTGGTGACTAGCATGCACCATGTTTTCAGAAGTGCTTGATGAAAGACTGCTTGGCTCTCAAGGTTGTCCTTGCATCGTAATAATAAATCTGTAGAAAAGTGAAGTATCTGATACATGTTTATTTTGTAAGAGTTCATGATCTAGTTTTATTTGTCATGATCCAGTTATTTGAAATCACAGTTTTCCACATAGGTGAAACAGTGTTCATCTTTTTTTAGTGAAATTGAATTCTATAAATAGCTTGTAGACAGGAACAGTTATTTTCATCTCCGCTTTATCTTTAAATGTTGAAGGTCAGAGTCTTACATTTCTCAGGTCTTGACTAACAGTTGAAAGATGATGAAAGGAGGTAAAAGAAAAGTGTATAGTTACTGTCTGGTTAATTAACTCTTTCAGTGCCAATCACGTCTAAAGTTGATATACTGAAGTGAAACTAGTTGGAATTATCATTAGGATCTCAGATTCGTATTTCTCGTAAAAAGACCTTCCATTCAAGTACCAGCATGCCTCTAGTTCCAGAGAAAATATCCCAGGTCAGCAGCTTTTTTTGGCGTGTATTGGGTGCATTGCACCCAATGCACACCAAGAAAAGCTGTTGAGTCAGTCCAAAATTTGGTGCTTAAAGAGTTAATACTTCAAATATTGGTGTTTTGGGAGACCTAATGAAAGTCTTTGAAGTTGACATGTCAGCAAAATCAGTCTGTTTAATCAGCTTTCTACTATACTAATGTACCAATTTGGACTTCCTCATAGGTCAAAAAAGTTTCATCTGATTTTGAAATTGAGTTCTACAGGTAACTTTTGAGTTGGAATATTTGTCCCTCTGTAACACATGGGGGAAGACACATCATTGAACATGTACATTCACACCTCCTCTAGTTTGACCCAGCTTATGGTTTGTGTAAAAATAAATGTTGTCACAATCATGCTTTGTGTTGAACAGATGTTTACAAAGACGTTAAAGTGTGTTTTCAATTTTTGGACACTGTGGTTACCATGGGTATGTGTTGCAGACATTTGAAGGTCACGACAGTTCTGTGTTGCGAGTACACTTCCTAACAAGGGGCATGCAGCTTATATCGAGGTATGTAATCCTAGCTTCCCCACTTCAAATTGATCCTTCATCAATATACCCATAGGGGGAGCTTTTGTAACAGGTCCACAACAAGTCCTTGAGGAATGCACATACAGGAAACCACAGTCAACGACCTCAGGACTTCTGTGTGCCATCTGGTTTCTCGGAAGTTACTTGCAGCATTACGTGCCAGGCAGTGCAAAAACCACTTAATTGTAGGCTGTAACCTGCTTAGTGTGGAATGGGTTAAAAGCAGGTTTTTATCTGAAACTTTTTAGGGATCTTTGTTTTATCACATTTGATAAAATTGTTATGCTTAAGATGTAAAACCCATTTTTCCCCAAGACATTCAATAGTAACACATTCTGTATTCTGGAAAAACACCCACAGAATGCACTTGTAGCTGCATTTTAAGGTACATTTTAACTTCTAAATCTGTAGAAACTCATTATACCAACACAATGTGACTTTCTAATATTAATAAATTGTCTCTACTTTGTTTTCAGTGGTTCAGATGGGTTGTTGAAGTTGTGGACCATCAAAACAAGTGAATGTGTTAAAACATTTGATGAACATGAGGACAAGGCTTGGGCTCTGGCAGTCAGCAGAAATGAAGACATAGTGGTAACTGGGGCGGCCAATTCTAGGATCATCACATGGAAGGCAGGTTTATTTTGTGAAAGGGGTGGAGCAGGCATGAAGTATATTAGTGATCTTTTTAATTGAGGAAAAAGATAGACCCAACAGTAATTTTGTTCATAATAAAACACTATTCATTTTGTCAGTGGGCTTCTGATATGTTAAGTAATGGATGACAGAATTTGTTATAAATTGTGGATTGAATTTTGTTCCAATAGTATAGTCATAGAGCAGTTGAGTTACTGGAGGGCATCGCTTAACAAATAGTGGATCTGTTGAAATGTGATTGGTGAAGAGATAAAACGTGAACAAATCAAGTGATGCCTTTTGATAAGATCCTGGCAGTAATTTCAATACAGTATAACCCCATTTCACGAATTTACTTGCCTGTATGACAGAAGAAAAAGATAGATGACAGCTTCTATGTATCATCAGAATGTCTTTCTATAAAGTGATGGCAAGGTAAAAACTATGTGTCCTTTACCTTTAGGCACCTCTTGTGGAAAACCCCATTTTTAAAAGACTAACATTTAATGACGATGAAGTATATTTCTCTGATAAATTAATCAGTACTATAAGACTATTTGCGATATGTAACCATGTTTTGCTAGCAGTAGAGGTGGTCTTAAATTGCAGGTATCACTGTATAACATATATAGTTTACTACCTGAGTGGCATTTGGCTGTTGACCTTTGATTAGGCACTATACTCAATTGAGGTGTCTGGAATGTTCCAAACCAGCAAAATCCCAGGAATCACGGGACCCATGCAGTGTGCATGGGATGCTGGCAGAATGAAAAGTTTTAGAGATACAGTTGAGCACAAAATAAGGGACTCAATGTTTGGTTGAAAAAAAGGTAAGAAGTTAGTTCTTTTGTTGACACAGGATGTGACAGAAACTGAAGTGGAAGAAGCCAGACAGAAGCAGGAAGAACTCATCCTTAAGTGAGTATCAACTGTGGATAAAATGTGTAATACAGACAATATATGCAGCCACAGTTTTAAAGTCACCGTTTCAACAGATGAGGCCTTACTTATATCCTTTTTCATGTATGCATAAATTTGTTGTGAACCTATTACAATCATGATTTGTAGGAAATATGCTCATTGATTTTACATACGTAAATTTAGTAGCAAGAACCAAGAAAATAATGTATGAAAATAAATGTGTAGATCACTGAAATGATAACAAGCATATTTGGGTAGAGGGGGTGCAGAGAAATTTTGATTTTGTGGCTGTTTCACTGTAGTTGACTACCATGAAAGTACAAGAGCATATTACAGATGGCATGAATAAAAAATGAAAGACAGTATTTCTGGTGACAAAATTTCCTGTAGGCATTGAAGTCTTGTGAACAGCATGCTTTCAATTTTGAGTCCATGTTGCAAGGGAAAGGTGAGGACTACTCATTCCTCAGTGGGTTAAGGTTGAAGGCCCAAATTTCTTCATAAATTTCTGCAGTTATGTTTAGACAAAATATGTGAAGAGGATACATCCCAAGCTCAAGGGATTTATCTGGAATCCTGCTTTTTTAAATCCCGGATCGAAGCGTAGGGATTTAAAAATGCGTGTTTCCAGATAAATCACGAGAACAAGGGATGTATCCTTTTTATACCATGCCTTCTTTGTTTTCATGAATATGAATGCATTTTAAAATGTACTCACCGAAGCAAATCAGTCCTTTTTTGAAATTTAGCCACGGAAATGAAAGCAGGGATATATGTGTAAGCAGGTGACATATATATCCCTTGAGAAAACAAAGGAGGCATGGTATAATTTTAAGGGTCCGCCCCATGGGGGTACCCTTTCTGTTCTCGAGTTGTCTGTCCATCCGGATGTGCACATTCCCTTAACCAGGATATCTACAGAATGACTCCATGCATTTTCCTCAAATTTGGATATGCTTATCGTACCTGGCAAGATGAATTTGTTAGATTTTGGTGTCACCGTGGCCTAATTTGAGCAAATGGCAGCCTAATTACTGGCTGGTAAGGGCTAGTTACTGCAATATCCAAAGAATGCACCAATGTATTTTGCTAAAATTTGGCAGCATGCCAAGATGAACTGATTAGATTTTGGTGTCACCATGACCTAATCTGAGCAAGTGGCGGACCCTTCAGTCAGTGCTTTGCATTGAAGGTATGTCTAGTTAGTTCTGAAATTTTCGGTCCTTGCAGGACTTGACGTGACCCTATTTTGACTTTGCAGAGAGCAAGAGCTGAGTAACTTGATCCACCAGAAGAAGTATCTGAAGGCCATTGGTCTGGCCATCACCCTGGAGCAACCTTTTAAAGTCCTGAACATCATGAAAGGTAACATTACTGTACTGTTACATTGTATCTGGTTCAGCTTAAAATGCTAATATGCAGAACCCTGCCTTGAGTCTAATACAAGTGTAGTGTTACATAAATTTGGAGGATCTCAAGTACCTTTATACTGAACCCGAACTTGAGTCTAACATAAGTGTACTGCGAGGTAGTATCTGGATGATCTGAAATACCATTATACAGAAGCCTGCCTTGAGTGTAATATAAGTGCACTGATATATTATACTATAATAGGTTGTTTTTGTTTGTTTTGTATATTTTAAGCTGTGTTTTTGTGTACTAATGTCTATGGCACTTCAGGCATGCTTGTACTTGGGGGGAAAATACACAAGGGTGAATAAAATATCATTGTACAGGACTGTGCATTGATTATTTAAGTGTGCTGTTACATTGTATCAGGTTGGTTCAGAAGATTGTGTGGAACCCTGCCTTGAGTGACCACCCTTCCTACAAACAGCCTGGTTTGTCATAAGAGATCCAGTTAAAGATGTTGTAAAATAACATTGGTGGTCTTTTATAAGAGGTCTATTTAAAAATGTTATAATATTAACATATTGATCTTTTCAATACACATGTTTCAGAAATTACTGTAGTTTTTATTCTATTTGTGTCTTTCTGTCCAGTTGTTTATTTATGTATGTAAGTACATGTAGACATTAAAAGTGGTTGTCAAATTCTCGTTTAGTTTTACGAAAGAGTAGTTTTCAAGGATCCATGCATGTTACTGCTGTGGCAAAATTGTTGACTGGGATTTTTTTTTTTTTTTAATTTTTGACAGAAATTTTAGATGAACCAGAAGGAAAATGTGATCTGGAGAGTACATTGTCCAAACTTCGACCTGATCAGACAGGTAAGAGAAATATGTGGCAAACTTTTCTGTGAACACAGGCATTGGTTGTAATGTGTAACTACTTAAATTTTCTGCTGAACTATCAGCTTGAAGAAGCCTCCATAAATTTTGTGTTATTATTGAGCTAAATCTATGGAAAAAACCAAAATTTGGTTGTGATCCCCAGTAAAACTGTTATCGTATTTGAGCCAAAAATGTTACTGCATTGAAATCTTCTTCTTCTCATTGTCATTAGGACAATGTGCAGGATGAACAGCCCAGATAAAGTATGCCACCTAGGCAGATCAAACTCAGGGATTTATTATTATTATTATTATTATCAGCTTGGTTTATAAGGAGCTTAATCTGTTGAGCAGGCAAGGATAAAATGAAGTGGGGATGGAGGTATTGGGGTTGGATGTATATATGTATACTGTCATTGTGCTACAATTAATTTTCTACAAGTTTGACATTGTGAGAGTCTGCAAATTTTAATAATAGAAGGCAGAATTGCATTAGTTGGACGAGATAAAAGTCCTTACAAAGTTTTCTGCTAAAGCCTGTTTATGTCAGTGACCAAGAAAGCACCAAGGTCAGGGTTTCTCACAAGCTTATATTGTTACAGATGCAGTTCTGAGATTCGCGGTGGAGTGGAACACAAACAGTAAGAATTGTCATGTGGCCCAGTGTGTGGTGTCGGTCGTGCTCAAACGCCTCTCCCCAGACGATCTCCTGCACCTACCTAACATCAAGTCCACCTTGGAGGGACTGCTCCCATACACAGGTTTGTGGCTGTACTTGTCACATCTGAAATCTCCTTCCATGACAGTCACTGATTTTTTTTGTGTATTTTCATACAATTTAGATGCAGCTGGCGAATTTTGGAGTTCTTCATAAAAAGAGCTTTTGTTCAAATACCAGCATGCTTAGTCCAAAGTTTTAACTTGCCAAGCCAGACTAGAGTTGCTGACAAAGGGTGTTAAAATCAGTAAGTTGATTGATACTGTTTCAGTGTTGGATTGTTTCAACAATGAGATGGACATAAAATTTCCAGATTGCTTTTTTATGACACGCTTTGCTGTGATATTTGAGAAAAGTGTTGTGTATACCTTGGAATGTGAAAGCGTCATTGTGACACTTATACTTTCTGCTCATTCAATATTGGTGTTAGTGAAGAATTATTGTATTCAAGATTTTGTGGGTTTCTCCTGTTAATGAGTTCATATCACCATATGACTGTATATCTGAAATATTCTTTTTGCAGAACGTCACTTTCAGAGGATGAATCGTCTGATGCAGCAGTCAACCTTTGTAGATTACACATGGCACAGTATGAAACTTGTAGATAGAGAAAGGTACGGTTTCTATGCATGCTAAACAGCAAAATGTGTTCAGCAACGCCCGGCTATCAATATCTGAAATCTTCAAACTCTGTTTTCCCTTGACTGTTCTTGTTACTTTTTATCTCTGGATGGTCAAAAATAAAGGAATCTGATTGGTTAATTGGCCCCTGCATGTGCACCTGTTGCACCGGTTTTACCAGGGTCTATTTTTCTGTAGCACCGGTCACTCTCTACCCATACCCCCCACCCCCAGAGTATTTATCATTTTAGAGCATCATTTTTCATACATCCCTTGTGGAGGGCAAGACAGTAAATGTGAAGTGAAGTGCTTTGCATCTTTAACAGACAACGAAGTCCTTACAAAAATGACTGAAGCCGGCAACACCAGACAGTACAGTTACTGTTCATTCAAACCAGCTTGCCTCAAAGAACCATCTGGATATAAAATCGTCATACTGGGGTTGAGCTGGTGATGCAGCAAGACATATCATCCTGATGAAAGTATAGGCTTCAGGGCCTACATCTTCCTTGGATGGTTTGGTTTCAGGGCGTACACTTTTATCAGGATCTGTCTTGCAAGTTTTGGAGCTTTGCCTAGAGACGGCATTGGAAATGTTCTGTATTATGGGTGGCTTTGCAGAAATGGGGGTCGGTCCATGTTCAGCTTGCAAATGGCATGCAGTTGGTAAAAATCTTATAAGATCAGAAAAGACACTACATGTACCTGTGAAAAATCCATCTTACAAGATTTTTCTTTTGAAATTAAATTGGTCGTGATGTTGAGGTACAGTTTAAAATAATTCCCTAGGTCTCCTTTTGGTAGTGTACATGTTTTGTACTGACAAAGTTGAAGCAATTTGATTTCCCAGGGGATTAGTCTAGTAGGCACCATTATTACATGTATAAAGTAGCACTTTAATTCACCTACCAATATTCTACAACAGCTGTTAACCCTTATTATAGCATGACTCACCTAGCACTGTAATGTCAATATTCTACAACAGCTGTTAACCCTTATTATAGCATGACTCACCTAGCACTGTAATGTTAATATTCTACAACAGCTGTTAACCCTTATTATAGCATGACTCGCCTAGCACTGTAATGTTAATATTCTACAACAGCTGTTTACCCTTATTATAGCATGACTTACCTAGCACTGTAATGTTAATATTCTACAACAGCCTGTAATGTTAATATTCTACAACAGCTGTTAACCCTTATTATAGCATGACTCGCCTAGCACTGTAATGTTAATATTCTACAACAGCTGTTAACCCTTATGATAGCATGACTCGCCTAGCACTGTAATGTTAATTCGCCCAAAATTAAAATCCAACCATGCTAGGCTATTTACGCCCGGCTCCCTATGCATTGTGGTCAGACAATGTGGTCAATTAGAAACAAATGCCAGGCCTTATCATAATGTCTACAGGGCTAGATATCATAATTCATTATGGGGAAAGTGCTGCAGGTGGAAATAGGCCTAGATGGAAAAAGTGGCACTTGTTCTATCAGTTTTTCAGCCATAAGTTACGCCTGTCGGCAAAACAGTTGCAATGTTGCCACTTCACTCATTTCTCGATTTTCATATGATCTTCCATACTTTTTGCCACAAAGCAGTCAAGTGGCTTGCACGTGTCATTATGCCTACAATTAGGCCTGTTTAGACATCAAAAAGAAAAGAGTCCTGGTAGAATGGGGTCCGATCATATTTGGGGACATTGGGCCTATCATTACATCTGGGTTGGCAGTGTAAGGCACCATCCATGCCCTCTTGACATTGGGCAAAGACCATTTGACATAGACTGGCGACTCCAGCAAAATGAGGGGTCCAGTATCAACAAACAGTCAAACCTCTAAGCAAACCTTGTTGAATCAGCAAAATTTTCAGAGTTTGCAACCTTTTCTTGTTGCAGAAACACAAGCAAATTTAGAAAATGTTCAGGCAACTAAGTATTTATTTTTTTAAAAATTTGCTTTCAGACAAAGCTCCCCCAAGGATACCCTAGAAAGTACAAGTGCCAGCAACATGGACGTCTCAAGGACAGATATAACTGAGGAGGCTATGGATGATACTGAATTAGAACTGAACACGGATTACAGTATTTCACATAATACAAAATTTGACTCTGTACACAGAGTAAAAAAGACATCTAAATTGGAAAAAAGTAAAAGGACTAAGGCAGTGAGTCTTGGTGACAGTGAAATACACAGTGAAGAGAAGAAAACCCCTGATGGGGCGACAGATGATGTGAGTGGGGAAGAAATACCTACAGGGACATTGAACAAAAAACAGCAAGGGATTTTGCAGGATACTGAGGTGACAAATTCTGGAAAGATAGAAGGAAAACAGAAACATCAACTATCACCAAGGAAACAGGTGAGGGCTATTAAAGTTTTAGTCAGCTGTATTCTGTTTAGTATTTTAGTCTTTGATGAGAGCGCAAGTGCCAAAAGACCTAATTTACATTGTACTTGGGAAAATTATGAAGAGGTTACACAGAGTAACTCTTTGAGTGTGGGATGGCAGTGAAGTCGACAATGTTTGTCAGTATGTATTTGCTACAGTGTGCCTAGGTGTACTAAGGAAAGCTGTTTACGTGGACCATTCTTCTGTTGACCCGGATCATCTGTTGACCTGGACCATTCTTCTGTTGACCCGGATCATCTGTTGACCTGGGCCATTCTTCTGTTGACCTCGACCACTGTTGACCTGGACCATTCGATTGACCTTGATTGTTCTTCTTTTCTCAGAAAATAAAGGCATGCTGGTTCATGGGTAGTAAGTCTTTTTGGGCAGAATTTGTACCCAGAATCATTATAATCCGATGAACACAAGTTCTGTTGTGACTGGCACTGACAGAGTTAACACAAGTCAGTTGTGACTGGCACTGACAGAGTTAACACAAGTCTGTTGTGACTGGCACTGGCAGAGTTAACACAAGTCTGTTGTGCCTGGCACTGACAGAGTTAACACAAGTCTGTTTTCCTAAGTGCTCTCTGGCATGCTGACAGAATCCAGGATATTCATATTAGCTGCAGTGCTGCTTTGGCCTATATGGTGTCATTCAGTGCAGAAGTATCCAGATTTTTTATAAATGTGTTGGCAGATGCTGCATCAAACATGCCAAACTGTGCTGTTCTTACCAAACTGGCAACTTGGATGTTATGGTCAGACTCAGGTTGAGGAAAGAATACATCGCCATTTATGTCTGGAGCAGGAATTCTGACAAATATTAGATACTTTCGGTTTCCCATCAGTACCCCCTTGTTGTGGTGTCTGATTGTTACCATTCCTGGTGACATGGTCATAGATTCTGGTAGGAAATTAATGTTCATGTCCCCTTGTGGTGAATAGGGAGGTATATGCTGTCATGGACTGAAGTTTTGGAAAAAATTCGAATTTGTCAAAGCAGATAGTGTTGCCACAGTGAAAAAGTTGTGTATAAGAATGACAAATAACAAATTAACACGGTTATAGCAGAATATAACATCTTGTAATGCCTGGCTACTATACCGAGTTTCTGTGACACTGAGACCTCAAACTGCCTTTCAATCTGTAATTGTCCCCCGCCACTGAAGGTGGTACAGGGGGACATAGAAATAGCAGGAATAGGGGCTATCAGTCTGTCGTGTCTGTCACAGCCTGTAGCCCATAAACCGTTTTAGGTAGAATTATGAAATTTACACCACATGTGTATCATGAAGGGCATGTGGCCCTTGCCTTGTTGTTGACCTTGACCTCTTTCCAATGTCAGAGGGCTCCTAAAGGTTTTTTTTTTTTTTTGCAGCATACTTTTTGTCTCATATTCCAAGTTCTATTCAAGATAGTTCTTTCATTTTTGTACCAAAGAATCATTTCATAAAGGTTTCATGTGTGCGTTATTATGGATGACCTTGACATTATTTCAAGGTCATGGTGACCCAATACATATTTATTTGGTGCAATTAGTAACATGGTATCTTTCAAAGCACGTTTTACTGATTGTAGTAGCATTATCCTAACCAGAATAGTCTGGTTGCAGTAGGATGATCCTACAAACCAATTTTATTATACTTGCTTTCGTATGAACAGCAGTTTGTCTCTCATTATGACCTGTGTCTATTTTATACCGTTGTATCTTGACAACACCTGATGTGGCAGCGGACATTGATCCTCTGGATCATCTAGTTATAGTTACATTGATATTGTCAGCTCAGTTTTCATTGTCATTGGTTTTGCAGGGAACATCCCCAAAGGTAACAGCAGAGGAAGCCGAGGTGAAAGAGTTGACAATGTTAAAAGACACTCCAAAAACAGAGAAGGCAAAAAGAAAAAACAGTGGGAAAATGAAACCGACAGACAGCCGAACCAAAAGAAGGAAATCCTCTTCAAAGTGACCAATGGAGTGTATTGATTGATAGCTGATTAACCCTGAAACTGAATATCGTGGCTATGGTCATTTTCTCATTATCATTAAATATATAATGGTTGAAAGATTCAAATTCCTCGTGAAGATACCTTTCACTCAAATACCAGCAAGCCTTGTCTGAGTAAAAAGTTGTCTTGGTCAAAAGCTTTCCCTGGGGCACTTTGTGCGCAATGTGCTCAAAGTGCCCCAAGGAAAGCTGTTGACTCAATCTTAAATCAGTGCTTTAAGGGTTAATGGGATAACCTTTAAATGGAATAATGGAGTGCAAATAATAGCTGGCAAACTGGCGAATCAGTAAAGCACCATGTTGGACACCTTCCAGAATCTGTATTTGGTTTCCCTAAGTGGAAAATAAACTGTAAAATTATATTTAATATAAAGAGGTGGTTTTGCCTTTTTAATTTGCTTTGCTTCCAAAGAAGACCATGTTTCATTCCTCTGTAGTCCACTTGATGTGCCCATGCTGTGGTACCTGTCATGGACCACCCCTAGTGCCAGCTGCGTTCCAACACTTGGCTCTCCTATTGAATTACATACAGAAAAGTTGGGACCGGAAGAAAGTGTTCACGTAACAGAGGTCTTCCGCTTGGCATGTTTTACTGTAAATCTGTTGGAGGGAAAGACTCTGGTATCATAGACGGGTGGTCTTTAAAAGATGCATGGTCTTGCATGAGAGGCGGTCTTTCGAGCAACTACACTGCAGCAAGTGTTTATAAGGAGTAGGTTTTTCTACTTTTTGTAGGATTTTTAATAAAAATGCCAAGGTTAGGTGGATTTGTGCTTATAAATCACAAAGCTGATAAAATTTGAGGAATCATTCACTTCAATTTCTAAAAGTAATAAAAAAAATTTAGGTTCTTTCAATTGTGGCCAATACTTATTTTAAAACTCCTTCAACACATTTCAGTTTAACTAATATCTTTAATTTCTTTCGAAAGTTGTAAAAATATTTCAATTTTGTATACCTGAGCTTCATGTGTTCATGTTTATTATGCTGCTAGGGGAGAGTAGGATTTTTCTTGGTACCTCATTATAAACACTGTGGCATCAAGTTTCAGTTTTCAGCTTTGGTACTAAAACAGTATTGTAAGACGAATTAATTTTAACTTTTGGCATCATTCTGTTTTAATATCAACCTTTTAGACATTTTACACTGGCTTGTGTTCTTGCAGGTTAACCCCCCACCCCCACCCACCCAGGGGCTATCGGTAGCAAGCAGCTACCGACAGTGTACGATAGTTACGAGTTTACCTAATTGTACTTGATATCTGGTTAAGAAAAATTGTATTTTGATTACATTTTCTTGACTTAAAAGCTAATGACTTTCATTCTTTTCTGACATGCCCTGCAAATTTTGCTGTTGACATCCAGAGATTGTTAGACAGCTTGGCTGCAATAATTTTAAAGATTTTACACTAGCCTGTTTCACTACTTAATTTCATCTTTTGCTATCCAATTTATTTTTACAATATTCATTAGCTATTTTATTTTATAATGAATTAGCTTAGAAAGGGTCTTAAGCAAGACTACTATATTGTCAGGCTCAGAAAGGTTTACTGCTGCAAGCACGTATGTATGGGAAGGACCATGCAGTGCAGTTAGTGGTTTCCCTGTGTCATTTACAAAGGAATCTATTTGATTGGCACACTGTAAAATCCTTTTCCTTATGAATGTGGGTGGATGGTCTTCTCAGCTTGGCTGATAGCAGACATTTTTGTCATTTTTCTTGTGAGTAGGATTTTAATGCTGGTACCCAATTTTGTTAGTTCAAATGGCTTGTAAGATCATTAGCCAAATGGCAGACACAGTGCAAAGATAATAACACAGTCATTGGTCTGTGTAGCAGGAATTATTTTTTTCCATAGTTTCAGTGTATCTTCAGAAGTGTCTATAACAATGTAAATGGCGAACTCTAAGAAGGTAACTCGAACATGTAAAGGAGCTGGAAACATTACAATGCATACATGTATGTCAGGGGTCCTCTTTACCTGAATTCACAGTATGTGACATAAAATGGCTTTAAATTTAAACTTTTGATATTTTTACGTATGTTACACACAAAGCATTTATCTCTTCCTGCAGGATTCAAAATCTACTACGTGAATGCAACTTGTAAAGTTTTGAGATAGTTTTGACTCTTCTGCAGAGTTGTTTTGTGTTGTTTTGTGATGCAGTTGCTAAGCTCCACTTTCAAAAGAACCTTGTCCAATGGTGCCATATTTACATGTCTAAGGGTTGTGTGGCCAAACAGAAGGCGACGTATCCCACAGAAAGTACACTGTGCAAACTAGGTGTCCGTCTCGTCCCTTTTAATCAATCCAGGTTGGGAGGTGAAACCAGATGTGGTACAATGACAATGAGTAGATTAATGTTATTTTGGCCATTAAAACCTCTGAAAAGGCACAAATCTTTGATACCTTAGTTGCAAATGTATGTGGAATTAAATAGTTATCAAGAAATAGATGCTCGAGATTAAATTAACGAGGTGTCAGTTGTAACCGAGGTTGAGTGACCAGTATAAAACAGCCTTCATTTTGCACACACTTGATTTTTCTAAAAGTTGGAAAATATTCAGGCATTTTTAATTTGGTGCATCCAGGGGAGCATGAAATTGAAACTGGCTGAGAGCTAATGGCAACCTTCCCATCCTTCATTGCCAAGTGCACTGCAGTTTTTCCTTCCGCTGACTTGTCAGTCACCTGATGTTAAAATGGGAGTCCTTTATCTGTAGACATCCAGCGATCAATAATTCACATTTTTGACTTCTCAAAAACCATCACCTGGCTTCACTTGAAACTTGGTGAGAGTGTACCTTGGGTGGGTTTCTACCAAGTCTTTTCAAATGGTCATGCTCCAATGAATTATGAATTTTTTGGTTCATTTTGTGGCAAATCTTCAAAAATCTTCTCTGAAACTGCCAAGCCAGCAGCCTTGAAATTGCATAGGCACACATATCATCACCATGGCTTCACTTGAAACTTGGTGAGAGTGTACCTTGGGTGGGTTTCTACCAAGTCTTTTCAAATGGTCATGCTGCAATGAATTATGGATTTTTTATATGAATTTTTTGGTTCATTTTGTGGCAAATCTTCAAAAATCTTCTCTGAAACTGCCAAGCCAGCAGCCTTGAAATTGCATAGGCACACATATGGGGCCCCCAGGCCTTAATTTGTTCAACAGGTGATGCTGCAATTTTTTATGAATTTTTGTGTGTTGAAGCTTTTTTTACTTTTTCTCCAAAATCATCGCTCAGATTGTTTTGAAACGTGGTGGAAATGTAGCTTGTGGGAGAGTTAAAGTTCACCAGGTGGTGATTACCTGCATCCTGATTTTTGACGAATTTTTCGATCTAGGTACCTGTCAGAAAATGCATGCATTCCTTTTGATTACCATGAGAGGTCAATGGGGATTGCAATGAAAATTCACATTTTCAAATTCTTCTCCAAAACCATCAAAGAGATTCATTTCAAACTTGGTGGGGATATATTTTGTGTGGGTCTTAGATTGTTCTGAAACTTGGTGAAAATGTAGCTTGTGGGAAGATAAACAAGATTGTTCACTAGATGGTGATACTGTATAATCCTGATTGTTAAGGAATTTTTCAATCCAGGTACCTGTCGCTTAATGCATGCCTTCCTGTTGATTACCATATAAGGCAATGGAGATTGCAAAGGAAATTCACATTTGTTACTTCCCCAAATCCTCCTCCCCTAGGCCAGAGTAGGACTTATTATTGGTTGAATGTCAATGTCAGCTGAGGACCAGATGTTCACACAGTCTTCTCGTTTCTTGTTGTTTTTTTGCTTGAAGCTCCAGAACAATAAAAAGAAGAAGAAAAAAACAAAAAACAAAAAAAAGTCAATGAAATGAAACCATTTTGAGAGAAGCCCAATTTGGAGGCCAGTTGAGTTGGTCTGCACCTTAGCACAGAGAGAATCTGTTTCTTGACTGTTTGGTGCTAAAAATTATACATTATACATGAACCTTGTGCCCGGTCTCGTCACTAATAGAGCAGAATTTAAGTCACAAAGCTTTAGAGTTCAATAGTTCTGGAAAGATCCCCTTTAACATTTTCTCAAATGTGAAAATTATAACAGCTAGCCTTCAAATAAATACATGTTTTTGGTCATTAATATCACAGCAAGTTGTAAATGCATGTATGTATTTAGTTCTGACATGTGACTTGCTAGTCTTAAAGAACGCTGGCCCTAGCAGGAGGTGATGGTCCCAGTGTGTTTGTGTCCACATCCAGCATGCACACCGTACAGCGGCTAACCTTGTCCAATAACTGACCAGCCTTCAGCGTCTGGCCTGCTACGCTGGTCTTGTAATCCGTGGCGGCGATTGTGACCAGCCAGAAACTGTATTTGTCATAGAAGAAGTGACACTGACCTCGGCTGTTGCACTCGATGTATGGGTTAGCGCGGAATACTTCCAGACAACTGCCAGGGCTGGCAAGCTGCTGGCCGCCTCCCATCGCACCAACAGCATGCTGCAAAAATGAACAAACTCTCAACATGTGTCTATGGTTAACCTGGAGACATGACGTTTAATCATTAATAGCCCTTTCTGATGTAATGGGTCTGTGTACATCATGATACATGTAATCCTTTGATGATTTCGTGTGCATGATTGAAATTTTGCCTAAAAAAGGCTACCTTATGATGAAACTTTTATGTTTTTAGAGGCTTAGGGTAATTTAATTTTTTCAATGTATTTACATCATAATGCAACAGGAACATTGACAAAAGACTAACAGGAACAGATTATACAGGTACATGTTGGTGATACAAACGTAAGTAGGAGCACAATTTTAGGGAATGTACTTAAATGATCCTTTCTCCCTCAGTTTAAAAGAGAAATGCCCCCTTTACATCTATATACCCTGTCAAGTTTACCACATATACTAACCATGACAAAGCTGTATCCAGACCACAACTTTGACCAGCCTTCAGGGCAGGCTGGCTGCTTGACAGTCTGACTGTGGATTGTTATGAGAGGGGTGGGAGCATGACAGACAGAACAGCGGCTGATGTGATGCATGACGTCATCCCCTGCCACAGGCATCATGGGTATGGAGTGGTTGGTAGAGAGCCAGTAGCTGGTAGCAGTGCGGCTGGCATACGTACAGACATTGCCAATGTTACAGAACATGTACGGCATGGGGCTGAACTTCTGGATACAGGAGCCAGAGGAACCTGCAGACAGCGACAGTGGGAAGATGTAACCAATAAAGCTCCAGATGTTACTTGTAGCCCATTTTGAAAATTTTCTTTTGGGTAAAATAATACTGATCCAGGGGCATCCTGCATGATAACTGGATCACTGACAAAGTTAATTCCCTTGTTATATGATGAATTTACGATACCATTCATCTCATACTGGACTTGAGAGGAGACTGTTCTGAATATACAGTAGTGCCTGTTAATTAAGACCACTCACTGCAAATAGTGGTATCATGGTGCAGGTGGTCTTCAAATAGAGTCAAATACCTTGGAGAACTAGACTCTGGTTTCATGAAAGGGTAGTCTTAAAAAGATATGTGGTCTTCAACAAGATGCAGTCTTTAGAGCTGGTAAAGCTGAATACATACTGTATACTTTGATGGGTGTCACAAATGGCATAAACAACTCAATTTCTGTCATACTGACTGGCAAGTTTTGTTGTCTTTTTGTTTTTGTTTCATGCTGACTTGACTGTTGGGAGTATATTGAAATTTGACATGTTCACTGGGATAATTGAACCATAATTTGTTTTATGAAGCCTCTTATGGACTTGCAAGTACATTGATATGATGCTGATATTTTTTGTATGTACTTAATCTGGCACAAGTCCTACAATATAAATTAATGTCTTGCACAAGTCCAGCAGTATACAGTGGTGGCTGGCACAAGTCCTGCAATATACATTAGTGACTTGCACAAGTCCTGCAATATACAGTGGTGACTGGCACAAGTCCTGCAATAAACAGTAGTGACTTGCACAAGTCCTGCAATGTACAGTGATGACTTACACAAGTCCTGCAACATGCAGTGGTGACTTGCACAAGTCCTGCAACATGCAGTAGTGACTTGTACAAGTCCTGAAATATACAGTGGTGACTTGAACAAGTCCTGCAATGTACAGTGATGACTTACACAAGTCCTGCAACATGCAGTGGTGACTTGCACAAGTCCTGCAACATGCAGTAGTGACTTGTACAAGTCCTGAAATATACAGTGGTGACTTGCACAAGTCCTGCAATGTACAGTAATGACTGGCACAAGTCCTGCAATAAACAGTAGTGACTTGCACAAGTCCTGCAATGTACAGTGATGACTTACACAAGTCCTGCAACATGCAGTGGTGACTTGCACAAGTCCTGCAACATGCAGTAGTGACTTGTACAAGTCCTGCAACATGCAGTGGTGACTTGCACAAGTCCTGCAACATGCAGTGGTGACTTGCACAAGTCCTGCAACATGCAGTAGTGACTTGTACAAGTCCTGAAATATACAGTGGTGACTTGCACAAGTCCTGCAATATGCAGTGGTGACTTGCACAAGTTCTTCAACATTAAGTGATGACTTGCACATGTCCTTCAATATATATAGTGGTGACATGCACAACTCCAGTGTCATGACGACATACCCAAATCTTGGATGTTTGCCCTGCCATCATCCTCTGTGTGGAGAAGGCTATAGCCATCCCATAGCTGAGCCTGGCCAGGCGGGCAGCCGGGGACCACTTTGGTCTGGCTGTGGCGGGTATACACAGAGGCAGAGGCACCAGCTGCACCTGGAAAAAGCCAAGTATTTAAAGCCATATCACAAAGGAAGGCCCACAGTATCTGCTGCTATCATGTACATGTTGTTGGCCAAAAACATCCAAAGAAGTGTTGCACACTTGCAGTAAACAATTATTATTCATTGCTACATTTTTCAAGCAGTAACTGAGAGGTTAAAAGACAGTTTAGAAGTTAAATTCATGTCAATATGATTTTGACTCAGAGAAATGCATCATGGTCATGGAAATGAAATTGAAACTAAACAGCCATGTACCACATGTATGTACTCTATAACAATGATAAAATACTTCAAAGCCCTAGATACTCGGATAGGTTTTAGGCAGGAGGTTAGATAGAGATCTCTCTATTTAGCCTCCTTGGTTTTAGTTCTCATGTGTAAGTCAAGGTTGCCAAAATAATTAAGTCCTGTAATTACATACCTGGGGCATTTTGGACATTTTCAGACTTATATTTTGAATAATATATCACAATTTTTATAATTCATGGTTAAAAACATAGATGAGATTTACCATTATTTAGCATCTTTCTCCTGGTCATAAAAAACGGAAGAAGTGCATAACTTGGGAGGGATAATTAGAAAATGAGCATCCCTTCAATTTTATTCATTGATGGGTTATGGCATCTTGATGATGAGCATTTTAATGATGTCATGTTAGTGACATCATGTGAAAATGTGCATCATCAAGTTGAAATCAAAGAGCAGTGAATACAGTTCAAAGGATGTTCGGTTCTTTTATTTATATTCAAGAAACACAGCATACACTTATTATCTCATTATTTTTGTGACACAAATTATTTGAACATGGTGGGGGGGGGGGGGGGGAGAGAGGGGGGGAGAATGTTAGTAGGGCAGATATTTCAGGTCTACCAGCACAAGTCAAACTAGTCCTGAGGTTGTTGCAACATGTTCTGTACAAGAAGGTTGCTATTGCACATGTGCACGTAATCAGCTGCATTCATAGAAAACTGAATGTCGAAACTTTTCCTATTCTTCTGATACTAAAGAAAGCACCAATTGTAAATATTATGGTATGCATGATCTGCCATGTTGCAGCAAACCATGTTTGGACTGCGGAATAGGGTAACAACAACTAGGAAGTGGTTCTGGACAAAAAGACTCCAATATCATATATTTAATCACTATTTCCTGCACTTACATACCTGGTTTTCCTGGTTGCCCAATAGGTCCACTTTCCCCTGGGAATCCTGGAAGACCAGCCTTCCCCTGGGCACCAGGTGGCCCTTCAGGTCCCTGGATTCCAACACCAGGTGGTCCTGGGTCCCCTTTTATGGCTAGACCTCTCTTACCACGATCACCTTTTGTTCCACGTTTGCCCTCTTCACCTGTGCATGGATGTGTGGTTTATCGAGCACTGATCATTCATTTCCCCTTATATAATAATCATCGTAACATATGTTCATGAACTTGACTAAAGATTGGCTGAATTTGCTTTTTATGTATTTTACACATAATACAGATACAAGATAACTGTCTCCGAGTTGAACTGACTGAATCAAAATTCATGTTTCTTGATAAAAACTATTCACTGGACAACAATTCTATTCTTAACCAGAGTAATATACATACAACAAAGCTGCTTTTTATGAGTATTTTTGTAATCTCGAGACTCTGACAATTCCAACAGTAGGAATTGATATAATTAAAATTATATATTAAATATTTAATTTTGTGGAGTAAATTCAAAAAGTAAAAATGTTATGAGCAATTGAAGTAGGCCAGCCAGCTTGCCTCATTGAAAGAAGGGAGCTTTTCCCGGGCTTCCTAAAGAGTGCTAAATTTAAAGCACAAGATACCTAATTTGTAACTTAAATGAGCCATGCCATGTACATTCAATCAGAACAAATTTTAAATGTAAAAGGAAAACATTTGCTGCAGTGGTTAATACAGCTGGCCTTAAATACTAGAGACACTGAATACCAGAGATAATTGACCAATCAGAGCCCTGTTTTAAATGACACACATTGCCAGACATTCTGCAGCAACTTTGAATATTTTTATGTAATTATCTTTCATTATGATAGTTGTGTATGTCCATCCCAACTGTGCTGAAAGACAACCACTTGCACGTAACAGCTGTATTATACTCCCTTGTATTTACTCATGCAAATCAATCTGAAAAGGAACAGCGTTTTCTTAGTTGGGTACCTCCTAATAGCTAGGACCCATCTGGTGTCCAGTGAAAATGTACAGTTCAGTTGGTCTCTGGTCTTTAAACACTTCATTTATTTGATTAACTGTTGATCTGTGACACAAAACAAACTTTGTTTCTGTGACCCATCTGTACCCAAATAAATGGACTATTCCATTGACCTCAGGTCATCATGCACCTCCTCAGTTTACATGTTTATTATTTCAACACACAACTGTTTATTAGTAACTAAGAATATCCCATGGGAAATTAATAGTGTACATAAAATGAACAATTCTTACTTGTAGTTTTAAATGAATGTCACCAACATGGCATGTCATGCTTTGAAAAATCCTGTGTGTCAAACCATAATGTCATTTAATTTTTAGCTTCAGTAAGTCCAGTGCCATCAACATTTTAATCATTTTGAGATAATATGAACAAATAAAAAATGTTACCTTTGTTTCCTCTGGTCCCTATGATTGTTTGTCCTTTCAATCCCTTTGGTCCCCTCTTACCCTTTGGTCCAGGTTCCCCAGGTTTGCCAGCAGGTCCAAGTTTGCCTGGTGTACCTTTTGGTCCAATGTCCCCCTTTGTACCACTGTCTCCTTGAGCACCTTTTTTTCCAGGTATTCCAATGCCAAAATCTCCCTTTGGCCCTGGCAATCCAGGAAGACCTAGACCTGGTCTGCCACGATCTCCTTTTTCTCCTTTCCCAAGTTCTCCTTTGGGTCCTTGTGGACCAGCTTCCCCTTCTGGCCCAGGTTTCCCTTGGAGTCCTGGTTTCCCTGGCACACCTAGACCAGGCTCACCCCTTTCACCTTTTGGTCCAGGGGAACCAATTCCTTTCCCCCCAGGCTGACCAGGTTCTCCTGGGGGCCCCTCTGGTCCCATATTCCCAGGTGGACCTTGGTCACCTTTCTCGCCATGGACACCTGTTGGTCCACTTTTACCAGGCATGCCAATGCCTATAGCCCCCTTTTCTCCTTTTGGGCCTTGCAGTCCCAATCCTGGTCTGCCTTTTTGTCCTACAAGTGAAGTTAAACATACTTTTAGCTATCATGTTAGTTGAATTTTGTGAATTTCTCAAATTATTTGCCTGAGATCTTTGAAATGTTAGTTACCTTTACTTCCTTTGGTCCCTATGGTTGCATCCCCCTTCAACCCCTTTGGTCCCCAGTCTCCTTTTGGTCCAGGCTTCCCAGGTTTGCCAGCAAGTCCAGGCTTGCCAAGTCCTCCTTTGGATCCAGCATCCCCTTTTGGGCCATTGTCTCCCTGAGCACCTTTCTTTCCTGGCAATCCAATACCAACATACCCCCTTGGTCCAGGCATTCCAGGAAGACCTAGACCTGGTGTACCTCTGTTCCCTTTTTCCCCTTTCCCAACTTCTCCTTTGGGGCCTACAGGGCCCGTTTCTCCTTTAGGCCCAGGGTTTCCCGGTGATCCTGGTTCTCCAGGCAGACTTTGCCCATGTTCACCCTTTACCCCTTTTAGTCCAGGAGAACCAATACCCCTTTCCCCAGGCTGGCCAGGTTTTCCTGGAGGTCCAGTGGATCCACTCTCTCCAGGTGAACCCTTGTCACCCTTTTCTCCAGGGGCACCCGTGTCCCCTCTTTTGCCTGGTCTTCCAATGCCAGTTGTTCCCTTGGCTCCTTTCTGACCTGGATATCCTAACCCTGGTCTGCCTTTTTGACCTAAAAAAGTGAGTATCAAGATACTAAGCTTGAGCTTAAATGGGGGCTAACTTAAAATATTGATGTGTGTTTGCAGTCATCTCTGTCTGAAACCATCAACATGCTAACTGCTACAAAAGTGTTCTAAAATTGAGTATAATTTTTGTATGCAGCAGTTACGAGGATAAAAGCTATGTTATAAGGTAGCCACTTGGGTGACAGTGCTGTGCATAGTACATATAGAGTGGCCTCTTCCACTGATGCTAGCATGCAGTGATAGGATATTGCAGATATGACAGTGGAGGCCAATATAGACGGGTACAGTAAGTATAGAAATAATGCTTAAATTTCTACTTGAGAACTTGGCCTCTGGAGAGAGAAGCCTTGTTAGAAGTGTTTCGGTTGTATTACTGTTATTGCACACCCCATGAGAGCCACTTGTCAAAAACCACATGCTGTTGTACTGATACAATTTGGTGGTAACAATTGTAAATTGTTTTGAACTGACTTAACTAAATATACCCAATCACGTCATTCATGTAGAAGAAACAATAGTAAATTTGATGGACAGAGCCAGTTGACTACAGTACCTGGAGGCCCAGGGTCTCCTGGTTCACCTAGAGTTCCTGGCCTTCCTACTGGCCCTGCTGGTCCAGAATTGCCCTTCTTTCCCTGCTTCCCCGGTTTGCCTGGTTTTCCTGGCTCGCCAGGTACCCCATTTTCACCTGGCCAACCAGGGTATCCCCTTTGTCCCTTTTCTCCTGGTTTTCCATTTATTCCAGTTTCCCCTGGGTAACCAATCAAGCCCTTCCTTCCAGGCTCACCTGAAATATCATTGGTTAACCAGTCATGACAGAAACAAAATACAGTGTTAAGTGCATGTCATAAAGTTGTAACGGGTCAAAAGTTAGACTATTTACACCAGTAAGATTCATTATCTAAAAGGTCTATGAAAGACAAATTTGAAAGTAACCTTTATCATTATAAAGGATGCTATATATTATGTTTACACTTTTCTGAATATATAAATGGTCAAAATATCAACAGAATGTTGGCATTATTTGGGTAAAATATCAAGGATAAATCAAAAGTCTGAAGTGTTTCTAGAATGTCTTAAATCTGTTGGAGCACTTAAAATTTAAAGATAGGTTAGGCTAAGTTTACTAATGATACACTGGTGCAAGGTTTATTTCTTTGTATTGGAAGTCTATGAGAAAGAAGGACTTGAAAAAGTAGTCCACATGAAACCAATTATTGATAAAATGCAATGATATGCAACTATCCATCAGACCTTACATACCTTTGATGCCCCTTTTTCCATAGCCTGGTTTTCCTGGTGGCCCTGGTTCTCCCTTTGGGCCTGTTGTCCCATATTTGCCAGGAGGCCCCACAGGCCCCTCATCACCTGGTTCTCCCTTTGGTCCAGGCTGACTACCAAAGGTAGGTTTTCCAGGTGGACCTGGTTCTCCTGGTGGCCCAGGTTTGCCAGCTGAACCCTTCACACCTAGTCCTTTCTCTCCCTTCAGACCTCGCTCTCCAGGGTATCCTAGCAATCCTGGTTTCCCTGGATCACCCTTCACACCTGGTCTGCCAGGGTGTCCTACTTTACCTGAAAGACCAGGTTCGCCCCTTATAATAATAACCCTTCTACTGATAAACATTAAGCTATTAATGGTGGCCCAGTTTAACAAGTACATTCTATGTACACAACAAAAATTTAACAAGTCAATTTTGTTGAATTGAAATGATAATCAGCCTTTGAAATGACTTCTTTTATCCAAGGGAATTGTCCATGGACATACAAAAACATCATCAATGCAGTTATACAGGTGTGTTATTACAAGTGTCTGTACACCATTCACAGTCTGTATGTTTCAATTTCAACATTTTAGCACTTTTACACTATTTGACAGCTGGATATTGGTAAGTGAAATGTGATTTAATTGAGCATATTAATGACAGCAGCTCTTGCCAGAAAATGGAACAGACTTAAAGGATATCAGACATTGCCAATTTTTCCAGCACCTGCAAAACTAAACAGTGTCTCCATACAAAAATTTGCACAGAGACCTAAGAAAAGCATTGAAGTCCATGCTGGGATGATCTGTGGATGGAGGAGAAAGCTGTTTTCCTGGAGGCTTTGTACAACAGGTGCCAGTTTGGGAAGCTGGGCTTCAGATTTTTTTTAAGGCTGGGTCCCAGATCCACTACTCTCCCCAAAGCTACTGCTCCACAAATGAATAGACAATTTATTCTTTTTTTTTTTAATTTGTGATGTGCCTTTGCATACATGAAACAGACTCTTGAGTTTGAAAGATGATATTGGGAAGTATGGAAAGATTGATATTTTTGTTTCTTGTGCATAGATCATACTTAGCATATATTATGTGAACACAGGACAACATTTTAGCTAAATGTTACACCAAATTCTGTATGAAAAAAAGAAGATATTTACCTTTAGGGCCAGGTGGCCCTGGTTCTCTCCCTGGGGGCCCCATTGGCCCAGGTATCCCTGGCTCACCTATGCCAATGTTTCCTTTTGGTCCATGTGCCCCCGGTGGGCCTCTCAATCCAGGGTCCCCCTTCCTGCCAGGAATTCCTTGTATTGATCTTCCAGGAAGTCCTCTTGGGCCCCTTGGCCCCCGTTGACCAAACCCTGGTTTACCAATAGGACCAATAGATCCCTTGGGTCCTGGTGGGCCAGGATGTCCAGGCTTGCCTTTCACTCCAGAGATTGTGCCTGTTTGGCCTTTCTCTCCTTTAGGCCCAGGGTACCCTATTCCAGGCTCGCCAGGAGCACCCTTTGGTCCTGCATACCTGGAGGGTAGGCCAGGATCTCCTTTTTCCCCTTTTGTGAATGGGCCTGGTCGACCAGGTTTTCCAGGAACACCATGTTTCCCAGGTACTCCAGGTTGACCAGAAGATCCCGGTGGTCCACTGGGACCCTATATTAGTAACAGACACCACACCATTGTAATAAAGACTAATGGGTTGGATTACGTCTAATAGGTTATACCATTTTGATATCGTCTGAACTGTGCAGACAATTATTGTCAACAGAGGAAATCTTGTGTCAACACTATCAATATGTAATCTCTTCATATAAGGTGTCGAGATTATACCATTTTCTTTCTTGGTATGTGGCATATGAAGAAAAAATCAGTTTCACTTCATGAGATTTTTATCATGTGTAGACACGTCATTATGAAATTTTTGTGTTTAGAGCATGGATGATTTGCCCATAAGGAGTTCAAAATAACAAATAATTGAATTACCCGTGATATCTATATGCATAGTCAAATCATGAATTAGAAATAGTAAACCCTCCTTACTCGTGCTCCTTTGTGACCACGTATACCAAAGCCAGGTATTCCATATGGACCTGCATGGATAGTGAAAAGGGTGTGATTTATTGTTTCCTCGTTACTTCACATACTTGAATGAGTTGTCTATTAAACTTGACATCGGCGTATATGATACTGCTGAATTACCATGTAATTAGAAAACAAAATCAAACAATGCAAGACTTCAGTCGCCCTGTGGACACAACCTACAGCAGTTAAACTTCGTCAAGCATTATACCAAGAAAACTTATCTATTTCCTTAAACATTGCATCTAACTTCTCATCATAATATATGTATAGGCATACCATGGCTAATTCATTATTAATTTCTTTTTGTGTATATCCAAAATATTTTAATAATTATTTCAGAAGACATAGGATTATATCTTGCTGTATTAATCATAGGAATAAGACGTAATAATATAACAGGTAAAGAAATTTAACATACTCCATGGAAAAATTATGAAAACATACAATTGGTCATCAATAAAGAAAATTGTGAAACTGGTATTTAATCTGTCAGTTTGCAGTTTATTTATGTCTGAATATAGACTGAAAACAAATCCAACAGGGCATTGAATACAGAAAATTGACCCAATAGGAAATTGCATGTATAAAGCTTACCTATAGGTCCTCTCTCACCCTGCAGACAAATGGAAAATGTTACATACGATACAAATACTGACTGATTTACTGGACAATAGTTCAAATTCCAATACCCGAGAGTTAGTCGGGTGTCCCAGCTGAACTATAGCCCGAGCCCATCGGACGAGGGCAGTAGTTCAGCTGGGACACTGGACCAACTCGAGGGTATTGGAAGTTGGACCATCGCTCAGATAAAACAGTCACTATTTATTTTGTTAAAGTTTGGATAAAATTTAACAAGGAAATTGAAAATTAAATTAAAAAGCAACATTGATACTCAGAATTTTGCATTTCAGGAATTTGTCGAGTGTCTCCCGGTCCAATGCTTCAACTCCCGCCAGACTTGTATTCTACTGTTCTCTTGTGCTTGCATTCATTTTTACTGGAATGTTACGACTTTTAAGGTACTAGCACATTGCCCTGGGCATGTTGGCAGGTCCCCGCTGGCCGAGGTGCACATGGAAGCATGAGCCAAAGCTGCATGCATATGACCAATGTGGTTGGCCTGGACCACTTGATTGGGACACCGTAACCAAAGCTTTGTTCCATGAGAGCTAAAGTAGATTATTTAAAATGAAGCATGCATATCAAATTCAAGACATTAAAACAGAAAGCAGTGCCCATATGGTTCAAATGATATACCAACAGATCGTCTTTGCTGTAAGGTTAAAGAAGATTTTCACTTTAAATTAATGTTTTAACGAGTCAGCGATACTGTTTTAGTTTGTAGGGTTATAATAAAATTTATCAGAGTCCGATATAATCCGAGCTACAGACTGACCGGAGCTTATAGGCCTTTCGGTGAGTGTTTCATCATAGAATTTAGCACTGGACGTATCAAGGACAGGGGAAAACAGCAGAATGACTCATCATATTGTGGTAGATATGAACCCATTCATGCTGACCACCAAAGTCACTGCCTACCGAAAGTTGTGATGTCGCTTGATTAGTCGCCATGCAGAGGTAATGTAGATACTCTGCACGGAACTTAACTTCTTTTCATGGGAGTAGTGACATTTTGTAAATTATAGCCTACACTTACACACTATGTGGAAATGCAGTGCGCCAGAGAGCGACTACGTTTCCTAGGAAAATATGTACCCAGTATTTTGAGAGTCGATTTTACGCATACCGTGTCCATCGATACTGAGAGTCCATAACGCAGAAATTGTGAATTTTGGATTATCAGTATTCATGCATTTAGATTTTCGCAAGACCGAACGACAATTACCTGTCAACCTTGTGCAGTGGTTCTGGTTAGAGCGATGTCACCTGCCCAAGCCACAGAGTTGATAAAGCAAGAACTGATACGAACACTCGCATCAAGTTGCATTTTCCTTAAATGTTCATCAATATAGGCAGAAAAAAACCGACCGGACAGGATAGGACCTATTCCTATGTCTTGCCCCCTTGTTATCTTGATTTTTAACTGGTTCATGAGTACGACAATGAACACAATATATACAAATTAACATCTGATTTTGGCGGTAAAAATATATATGATGTCCGGTTTCTAGTTCCTTTTTCATAATCCAGTGGCAAACTCAACAATTTCACATATGTATATATATACTGGTATATCTCATTGGTTAGCTTTGGTGGAGTCCACACTGTATACCTTTTGTCCTTTCTTTGCAGTCACAAGTATTTCTTGCATTCTGCGTTTTGCCGCAGCGTTGAGAGTACCTGGCTTTCCTGGAGTTCCTGGCGGTCCCTGTACAATCAAAATTACCTTGTTTACCCATAATATTTCATATTATTGGACTGAGCCTGGGCGCTAAGCGCCGAGGAACTTAAAGCTGTTGACAGTTGGCATATCATCGCAGTAAGTATTCCCTAAAATTGTCATTAAAATATAACGAGCAGGAGCAATATTCAATAAAATAAATGGAGCAGCTGACCTTTGAAATTGCTGGTCACTGCTGACCGGTTTGACCAGGAAAGCATTGAGATTTAGGTAAGTATCTTTTAAGTCTGGCAATCCATCAGCGTGCACACCGACTGAAAGATTATGAGAAAATAACTGGGTACAAAGGTGCAGAGAAGCGCTTCTTAGCTCCGAAACTGCCATTGTCTATGTTCAGTGAAGTTGGATAAAATTCTAAAGGACTGTAATATAAAACTATCTATTGTGCAACAGTTTGAGAGAGAGAGAGAGAGAGAGAGAGAGAGAGAGAGAGAGAGAGAGAGAGAGAGAGAGAGAGAGAGAGAGAGAGAGAAATATTGTACCTGACGAAAAGTTACGATGGCAAAATGAGTAAGTATAGATTCGTCATGACTAATTGATATAGTTCGAATTACCCTTTGAAATGTGTCGTGAATGTAAACATTATGACCAAACCACACTGAGTGGTGAGATGAGCCTGTCGGCTAATTGTATTTTCTTTTGAAATAAAATATGTTTAAACCAAACTACATTGAGAATACTTGTTTCCTTACTTACAGGATCTCCTTTCTGTGCAGTTCCCGGCCTACCAGGTTTCCCCTTCATGGAAGAAAAAAACAAAACAATTTTGATTTAACATGTAGTTGAATACCATGTACTTTTTCAGACTTTTCAGTCCGAAGAGCGTGTACGCTCACTCTGCATCTTTCTCTATCTGTGTCTAACCTTTCAATATTTTCAATTTTGCTGCAAACTGTCGGATTGCTTTGATATCTGGCATGGATATATACGAAAACGGATTTATCTAATGTGTCAAAGTATTGGTTGACTTAAGATAACACAACACTGTTACAATATCTTCGGTAAGATACCCATTCTTCACTGGGTAACAGGTTGTTCTTAAGTTTGCTTGACAGGACCATAGGTCACGCATAACTGTTTTCATTTTTTGTCAATTTCTTTGTGCACTGACTGATCCAATTGCAAGGCCTAATTTCTTATGTGGCGTACATTTCTGAAGGATTTTAAATAAGTTCGTACAGAGCACAGGATATCATGGTCCTCTTGTTTTCTGTGTACATTCGCTCCAATACACATCTGGCAAGTACAGATGTTTTATACAGTTGTGTGTTTTGTTAATTGAAATAAAGAGACTGGATATGTCCCAATTAAGTTCAAATTACTTTGATATACAACAATATTTTCGTGTTACCCACGCACATAAATGTATCATTGGCACATTATTGTTTCTATGAAATAAACTTTGTCTGAGTCTTACTCTGACTCTAGTTTATTTATTTCATGCAACAGATGAAGAAAGATAGTTGATAGATATTGCCACAATTAAAGGAGAGTTTGTAGCAGACGTACGGAAATGAGTTGAATGTTTGTGTTTTTTCATAATAATAATAATAATAATAATAATAATAATAATAATAATAACAATAACAATAACAATAACAATAACAATAACAATAACAATAACAATAACAATAATAATAATAATAATAATAATAATAATAATAATAATAGTAACAAAACTAATAATAATAATAACCTTTATTTCATGTCCAGTAAAATACAATAAGAAACATTAGCGCCGAGGCACTATTTTTCGACACAGTGAAAATATGAAATGGAAAATGATATGTACAATGATCTCACAGATTAAAATATATATGGCCAAGCCAGTTGTTGATTAGGTTTTTGAATTGGCGTAAGTTTGTAGCTTGCTTTATATCGAAAGGTAAATTGTTCCATAGTCTGGCCCCTTGGTAATTTAGAGAGTTCCTTCCATAAGTCACTGACTTGTAAGCAGGCTGTTGTACCTTTCCATTGTCCCGAACATCGTAACTTGTGTCTTTTTTACGCAAATGTCTGTCATAAAAGGGGTACTTTCTTCAGCAAGAATTTTGTAAACTTCAATAGAAAATTTCGTGAGTCTACTTGAGTAAAGTGGAGGTTTCTTGGCACGTTGCAGTAGATTTTTATAAGACTGAGAATCATTAAAGCCAAATCGCAAGGCTCTTTCCTGGAGCTTTTCCATTTTGTTTGTGTCAGTGGCACCACAAAGATGCCATATTAACGGAGAGTAGTTAAAGTTTGACAAGATTAAAGAACTGAAAATAAGTAGCTTTGCCTTTTCATTAAGAATTGTCGAGAAACGCCTTAAGACACTTTTTTGTTTAGCCGCCTGCTTACATATGAGAAACGTGATCATGGAACTTAAGTTTATCATCAATATAGACACCGAGTAGTTTAACACATTTTTTGGGAAATATGGTCACGCCATCGATTTCGAAACTGATGTCACTTAAAGCCGAGAGAGAATCAAAGGGAGAGAGAACCATGGCTTGAAATTTGTCAAGGTTTGCTGTCATGTTATTATCCTCAAACCATTTGATACCTATATTTGTTGCAGATTCAAGTTCAGATTTAACCTTCTCTATATCTTTAGCATGAAAGGAGAGCGTATTGTTGTCGGCATAATTGTAAATGTGACAGTGTCCTTCCATGAAATAAAAGAAATCATGAGTGAAAGTATTGAAAAGAATGGGTCCAAGAATACTACCATGGGGCACACCTTTTAAAATGTTTGTCCATTCGCTCGAAGTACCTCCATACTTCACTCTTTGTTTTCTTTCACTTAGATAGCTGCTTAGTAATTCGCAGACATTATTTGATAAGCCATACGCTTGTAACTTATGTATTAATAGATCATGAGGTAATGAATGAAAGGCCTTTGACATGTCCATAAGTATGACACCAACCGTTTTGTAGTTGTCTAAGGCATGCTTCCAGTCCTCTACAAGTTTCATGAGGAATGTCTGGCAGCTATAATATTTACGAAAAGCACATACCAAAGAGTGAAATATATCATTGAAGAGGTCAATCATTTGGTCATTAAGAAGACCCTCAAACATCTTGGAAACACGTGATAAGACACTAACAGGACGATAGTTACATTTGTTTAAAAATCAGACTTTTTATAACAGGAAAAATGTCTGCCTTTTTCAGGTCAGACGGGAATTTCCATGATTCAATAGATTTGTTAAAAACTATATTTTGAGTGGGACAAACGACATCAGCACCAGCTTTGATAAGTTTGGGTGGATTGTTATCCGTCCCAGTAGCTCTCTTAGGATTCAACGTCTTCATATATGTTAAGACTTCATCTTCAGTAACCGAACGAAAATTAAACTCTGTATTGATTTTCTTTTTCATTGCATCCGCAATGGTAGAGACACTGGGATGACTTGATAAATTAGGGGGTTGAGTTGATTGCGTGGAATAGTCATTTGGAGTGATCAGCGACACATGAGAAATAATTGTTTAAGATCTCACATACTTCATGTGGGTCATGCTGCAATGTCTCATCTTCCATAAGAATGATCATGCCGTTACGATTTTTGTTTGACATCTATGTTATAAATATAATTACTGGACAGCAAGTCTGAAATTAAATGAAAAATTTGCATAATACCAAACGCTTTGCAGTTACGAACGTTAATCCATATATTTATCAGTCAAAGAATGAAACATTTTCTGTTGCATATACATACCGGCCTGCCTGGATGTCCCGCCCGCCCTGGGCGCCCTGAACGACCATGTGTGCCCTGGGAAGGGGTGGAGGAGTAGAAAGAAAAAAAAAGAGAGACATGTTTTACTCACATTTAATGCTTTAAATCATTGTTTCAAGGGAACAGTGTGTGTGGACTTGAAAGTACCAAAGGGACTTTATTATTGATATTGACATTACGTTATTTAATTCGTTCTTTTTGCAAGTTGGTTTTAGCAAAATATGTCCGCCTTCCGTAACAAAAAGATACTAGTGGTTATATGTACAAGAATCCAGATGATGATGATGATGATAACTAGTTTATTGAACCTCCAGGCATGGAGAAATTACATCGAAATGCAAAGCACATACAAAAAGCACAACATGCATGTGATTAGTCAAAGAGCAAAATATATTGTACTCGGAAAAAACAATACAATTATCTACCAATCACGTCACGTGTTTGTTCCAACAGATTTGAGCTTGTCACGGGTACAATTCTGCATGTTGTGTGTTTTGTGTTTCCTTATTTTGTAAATGTTGGGGCTGTCCCTGTTAATTTCATGAATGTTTGTGGTACTGGGTATACAACAATCTGGATATACTTTTTCACATCTATTGTCATTGAACCGGTTTTTCTCCGAGCCTTAAGGGCCGGGGAACATCAATTGAATGGTCTTACTGAATTGTTTGTAGCATTGCATGTTTGTAAAATATTAATGAATTCTCTAATGTCGCTTGCTATAATATCTCTTTCCTTAGACTTTGCCACATATTTTTCATTATTGTCTCTCAAAGTCAAGGCAAAGACATTATCCTATTATATATGCAATGGACATCTTACCACTTTCATTTTCATCGTTTTTCGTGATCGCTTTCGTTACACGATTTCCAAGCTGAAAAGCAGTCTAGGTAGTTTACTGATCACTTATTTGTACTCTTTTTACTGTGTTTACAAAAGTTTTAATGTAGCAACAATCTTTGTCCAATACCTGCTACCATTCTGGACGAGCAAGTTATATAATCTGTCACTAATCCCAATACAGGTGTCGTTGATAGCTTTGCCTCTTGATCTGTATTCATGTCCATTGTTCGACAGACTCATCCAATTTGATATTTGTGGTTACATGTTTAATATTTTGAAAGATATGTAGAATGATTCACACGTTCAGGTAAAATTTTCGTCAGGTCTATGGAGCAAATTCTTACTAAATAATGAGGTAAAACAAGGGCGTGTTTTCAGTCCCACTCTATTTAATTTGTATGTGAATGATCTAACTTATATATTTAATGAAGATTGTCATCCTGTGACGTCGCATAACGAAAAACTCTATTGTTTATTGTATGCAGATGATTTGATTTTGCTATCTGAATCTGAAAAAGGTTTACAATGTTGTTTAAATGGGTTGTCAATGTACTGCAAAAACTGGAAATTATCTGTAAATGTAGATGAATAAAAAAATAAGGATTTTTAACAAGACTGGTAAATTAGTCTGTCGCACTTTTCAGTTTGGAAACGATAAAGTTGAAGTGTTCAGAAAATGCGTATATTTGGGAATTGAAATTTCAGAAAATGGAAACTTTACGGGTACCACAAAATACTTATGTGACAAAGCAGTGAAATTATTGAAAAGACTGAAGAAAACATTGTACAGTAATCAAACGGACATTAGATTATATCTGCACCTTTTTTTAAAAGACTATTTTACCCATATTTTTATATTGTTATGAAATTTGGGGAGCGTATTATATCCAACCATCTGAATTGTTATGTCGTGGTGATTTAAGTGGCTACTTTAAAACAGAATTTGACAAATTACACCCTAGCTTCCTGAAATATTGCTTAAGTGTAAATAGAAAAGCATGCCACATTGCAGTGTTAAGTGAAACCGGTCAGCACCCCTATTCTCTTATCATTTTGAATCGTGTTTGTAAAAACTGGCATCGCATTGTAAATTTAAATCAAGACACACTTTTGTACGACGCCTACCGGTGCAATTGTAAACTAATGGGCACAGGTAGCTCTCAATGGCTCTCCAATATAAAAGATACCTAAAACATAATCGGGTGCAGTGATATTTGGAACAACTGTGGCACTGATTTTGTTGACTACCCTACAAATATGATATCGAACTTACTCAAAGAAAAATTTATATTACAGTGGAAAAGTGAAATGAAACTACAATGGTTGCCCGATAAGAAATTGAGAACATATGCTAAATTTAAGGAGTCTTTTGAATTTGAGAGATACTTGTTTATTATCAGAGACGAAAAAGTGCGAAAAACCTTCAACCGATTGAGAATTAGCGCCCACAATCTCCCTATTGAAATTGGCAGACACAAACGATCAGCCATAGTTCCACTGGATCAATGGTTATGTAATGTATGCCCGGTCATTGGAAACGAATCTCATTATATTTTAGCCTGTTCAAAATTTACCGATGCACGCAAAAAATTATTTGATTCGCATGCGCGGGAATTTGTAAAATCGATCTTCACGACGCTCTTCAAAAAAATCGTCTCCAAACATATTGATAGTCATCAACTCTAACCAGGATATCACTGAGAGGTTACATAAAGCTGTAGAGACCAAGCAGAGATACACTTTGAGGACAAGGATCGGCTTATATTGGTGTAAGGAACTGTTTTTTGCCGTACTGTATCGGTATACATACTCTGGTTTCGCGCCCTTGGCGTTCAGGCATTGTGTGGAAGGGGTTAATAAGGACTTTGACATATGATTGCTATTGTGCTGGGGTGACTTCTTACCATGGCGGGCGAAGGTAACGGCAGTGACATGGTGTCAACAGAATGCAAAGCTCTTGACAATTCTATACACAATGAATCGTGGGGAAGAGATTTGAAGGAAGAATTAACTGATACAGAAAACTTTGTGCTGGCGGTGGATTTACCTTCCCAGTTAAGATCTCAAGCCCAGGAGCGCGATGTGGAGGATAATGAGGAGCCTTCAAACAAGGAAGATCCCGGCTCTAAATACACTGAGCGAAAAAAACATCACAGCAGCGCCAGTGAATCAAGAATCTCTAAGCCTTATTCACCCTCTCATCGGGGTCGGCTGAGAAGGAGCGTGCGGGTGAGAGGTAGGCATATTATAGTCAACCAATACCCCTGTAGGACAACTCCTCTGAAGAAACAGAAAACAGGTCGTTCTAGTGCTAAAGACAAACGAAAATCTAATCCATCTCCCAAGAAGAGCAAATCGGCCGATAAGGTAGCGTCTAAACGGCGTGACGTTAATGGTCCCATATCAGACTCTGATAATCAAGTGGCTACCTCGAGGCACAATCAAGTAGCTAACTCTGATAACCAAGTAGCTACCTCGAGGCAGGGACACCAGGAGGAGACCGCCCAAACGGATCCCAAAACGACACTGTCCAAATCGAAATTTGATCAAAACAAAGGCAAAAAGTCCAAGGCAACATGCAAGAAAAAGCATACTGTGTCCCCCTGTGTGGATAATACAACTTACTGTCATGATAAGTGCAAATTAAAGGGCAAGGAAGGGGACAATATGATCCGCTGCTCCTTGTGCTATATATGGTATCATATCCAATGTACTGATGCTGGGGACGAAAATACAGAATTGTGGTGGTTATGCGGTACCTGTAGGGGCATGTCCACAGCAGTGACAAATATCAAGGCAGAACTGGAACAGTTGAAGGGTCATGTAGCTAATATGAACTCTACTAACATAGACCTGGTGAAACAGTTATCAGTAAAAACTGCAGAATGCCAAGAGCTTTGTAAGGAAAATAAGGAGCTAAGAGAACGATTGATCAAAAACTCACAATGTGGCCAGCAGGGGTGCACGAACAACAAAGTCAATCAAACCACCTTGATAATTGGTGATTCGCTACTCCGTGATATGGTCAGTGAGGACGCATATATCACCATAAACTGTATGAGAGGGGCAAGTATAAACGAAGTTCATAGAGCCCTGACAGAAGAGGATAAGAAATACAATAGAATGATCCTTCATGTGGGGGCTAATGATTGCTCTAAAACAGGAAATATTCAGTCCATCAGTGATGACTACAAACTGTTGTTGTATGGCGCAAAGAATATCGCCAGTGACGTGTACGTATCTAGTATATGTCCTAGAGTGGATGACAATGACAATCAAGAAAGATCCGAGGCAGCGAATGCAGAGCTACAGATGCTCTGTGAGCAAATGGACTGCACATACATTAACAATGATCTGAAATTCAGATTGGCTGATATGTCTGTCAATGAGGGTACACTGACAGATGATGGCTTACATCTATCCAACTTCGGTTGCCGCATGCTTATTGATAGCTGGGTACTATCTAGTCACATAGTAGTGAAAGGAATCATTGATGGGGAGCCTGGACGAGAAGGCTGGAGAAAATGGGAAAAACTTTCTAAATACAAGTCATCCAAATCCTATCCAGCAAATCACGTCGATCGAGGATTGGACGCTCATCGGTGGGGCAGACATGATTCTACGACTCCGGGGAGAAGCGCATCACACCCGGTGAAAGCCCCATCCCGAGGTAAGGGTGTTAGTGGGACATCCGATGGACCTGCTAATGCCTGGGACAAAAGCAACCGCCGCGGGATTCCAACTTGCTGGGACTGTGGCAAGGTCGGTCATACAAGGTGGTCCTGTGAAAAGCGTAGGTCGGACGCCCGCCGCAATGACTCCGTGACGCCGCGTACAAGGAGCGCGGGGTACACAAAATACGGTGATAACAGCTCAGTGGTGTGCTGGAACTGTGGTGTATCCGGGCACACAAAGCGTACCTGTAGACATGAACACCCATTGATTTGCCATGAGTGTGGATCCAGAGGTCATAAGAAGAATAGATGTCGGGCCTCTCGTAACGGTTACCATGACAACAGCTACTAGGAGACTGGCAAAGAAGGTTGGGCCGAAACTTCGGGTCAGTTCACCGCCAACCGCAAGCGGCGACATAAAAGAGGTGCTAAGAGGACGAGTAAGTCTGCAAAATCAACGTTACATACTGATAGACTGATCTCGGATGTGCGTATAGCGTATTGCAACGTCCAGAACTGTGGTATAGCCAAAAGGGCTGAGATTAAACAAATGCTATTCGAACACAAATTCTTAATATATGGAATGGCTGAAACATGTCATACAGCAGACAGTATCTTTGAATCTTTTGGTCCTGATTATTCCTTTATAGGAAAATCCAGGAGTTTAGATGAGAAGAAGGGAGGAGGTGGTATTGGAATGTTAATCAGAAATTGCAACGAAATAAATGTTTTAAATGATAATGTCTTAAATTGCAGGGATGACAACTTTGAGCGTATGTGGATATCAGCTGCTATTTTCTCTCGCACAGTGAATATAGGGGTTGTTTACTTCCCAAATGATAATCTTAATAAACAGTTAAGCGAAGATCTTACAAATGAACTCATTGAAAATATATCTCATTTTAATTCTACAGGGGATGATTTTATATTGTTTGGTGATTTTAATGGAAAACTAATAAAATTCAGAAGACAGGGTCAAAGTAGCAGCAATGGTGACCTGCTTGAACAGCTGACGGAGGTCACGGGTGCCACTGTTTTGAATGTATCAGCTAAATGTGTTGGTAAGGTCACGTGGTCCAGAGGTAATCTGCATTCTACTATTGACTATGTGCTTGTATCGCCATCACTCTATCAATACTGTGCCAAACTCTTTGTTGATGAAAATGGGGATTATGACATAGGCAGTGACCACAACAGCTTAATTGTGCAATGGAAAGCCTCATTACTGTCTAAGCCTTGTAATTCAAAAGCGAAGTCAAAGGTCAAAAGGTGTGAAAAGTGGGACATTTCACCTGACACGAATTGGGGTACGTTTAGAGCGTTACTTGAATCTGACCTGACTTCGTGGAAATGTGACAATTTTAACTCCCCTGAGTCTGCATGGGAGAGTTGGAAGGATACTGTTATTAATGCCGGTAAGCAAGGCGTCGGTATCAAATGTTTTACAAGGACTCCAGGTCAAATTTGGGACGAGGAGATAGGCCATTTAATTCATGGACGTAAGATAGCGAATCGTTTTTACAGGTATTGGAGTAAACATGCACACTCTGATCCAGTTATTATTAAAGAGCTGTGGCATGAATATATTTTAAGAAAGAGTCGAGTACATGATCTAATCAAGCAAAAGTTAGTGAATCGGAAAGTCGATGTAATAATTCGGAATTCAAGGAAAGCAGCCAGTAATACAAAGTCGTTCTGGAATATGCTCAGGAAATTAAATAAAAATAATAATTACCCGCTTCAGATAGTTGATCCCAATGACAAAACAAAGGTTATCGATGATCCTAAAGAAATGTCTATGGTGATTAAGCAGTACTGGGAGAACTTAGGCTCTTCGAATGGTAAAATTGATGACGATGATCTTTTAAAGCAGAAGGTGCGTGACCTTAATGGGTTCACGGGTGACACGGATGGCCTTACACAAGTCACCTTTGACTTTGATCACATCTTTTTTGCTGTAAAAGCACTCAAGGCAGGTAAATCTTATGGTGTCGATAAAATACCTAACGAATTCTTAAAGAACGGAGGCAATGTTTTGTTAAAATCTATTGTAGAATTGTTTAATATGTTTAAATTATTTGAAAAATTTCCTGAGGATTTCCAAAGGGGTATAGTCAGACCGCTTCATAAAGAAGGAGATTTTAAGGACTTAGACAACTATAGGGGTATAACTATAACTTCTAACATGTATAAACTATTTGCGGCTGTTGTTGAGCGGCAATTAATGAATTTTCTTGAAGACAAAAATATACTTGGTGAACTTCACGGCGCGTACAGGAGAGGACGCAGACTTGAGGACCACATTTTCGCTCTTAAAGGCATATGCAGTATGAGGAAGGATGACCGCAAAAAGACTTGGCTATCCTTTCTTGATATTTCCAAGGCATTTGATACGGTGTCTAGAAACCGCCTATTTTGTAACTTATGGGACCTTGGTGTACAGGGAAAAGCCTGGAGACTTTTACGAAATTTATATGATAGAGTTGAAAACAAAGTGATTTTTGGACTTTTAGAAACATCTTGGTTCGACACATTAAATGGCGTAAAACAAGGCTGCATCCTCTCGCCCACGCTTTTCTCAACGGTAATGACAGATTTGGTGGCAATGTTAAACAAAGAAAATGTAGGTGTTTCTTGTGCAGATCGGCTGATACCAGCATTGCTGTATGCTGACGACGTTGTTCTGTTGGCAGAGAACGAGATACAACTCTCTAAAATGCTGCTTATTGCAGATAATTTTGCTGTTAAATGGGGTCTAAAGTTCAATTCAAAGAAATCAAAAATATTAATAATTGGTAAAAGAGTAGACCCTCTCAAGAAGTGGGTCCTAGGAAACTCATGGATTGAAGAAGCCAATACGTACAGATATCTTGGTATAATCTTTTCCAGGACGTTATCAGATTTGACGCATGTTAATGAATATCTAGGTCCTAAATTAAAGAAACTAAGGGGGTACATCACAAGCATTCTTGCAAAGCATGATGATATTAATAGGATAGTTTTTGGAAACACTTTATACAGACACGTTGCGTTGCCGTCGCTATTACATGGATGTGGTATTTGGATGGAGAATACACGCACTAGTAAAAAACTGTTACGGTCATTTCAGTACAAATTGGCTTGTTCAATTCTACGGATAAAAGCTAGCCCTGCATATCTTGCAACCATTGGCGATCTAGGCTGGTTGCCGTTGTCACTTGAGGCCGATAAGCGTAGAATCAAATATTTTAGTTACCTGAAACACATAACTGATAGCCAGAGATTGTGTAATATTGTTTTTAAGGAAATGTGTAAACGCTTCGAGCAGGGCCGGAGTTCATCATGGCCATATTGCGATGAGATAAAAAACACCCTAAATTACGCTGGAATGGATTGGGCATTTTACTCCGAGAATGGTGACTGGCTGTCCGGATTTAGTCATTTGCAGACCGAAGCATGGAAACTGGATTTTTTCAACCAATTAGACGAATTTCCCACTCTTGATTTGTACAAAACGTTCAAAACTGACATATCATTGGAAAATTATATGTTAAACATAAGAGATTTTAATGGCGTCAGAAATAAATTTAGGGCACGTACTGCTACACTAGGTCTCAATAACGACCAAGAGAGGTGGGGTGTCCGTGATAGTTCATGTGATTTATGTGGTTCACACAGGGAAGACATTTTCCATGTATTTTTCTCATGTTCTACTTATGCAGATATTCGGTCTGATCTATTTTATAAAATTGAAGCGCAGTTATTGGCGAATGGTCTTAGTTTCTTATGGGAAGAGTTTATGGCCTCTTCATTAATTAACAAAATGAAATTTTTAATTGGTGATGTTGCGAAGTCACACAGCAAATGTGCATTTCAGATATTTGACGACTGTAGCAGACAATTTCTCAATTTAGCCCTCAGTCGCCGTAGATCAACCTTACAAGTGGAAGGCCATGTGGGACCCACATCGTAGAAGCTCCTTTTTTCTATTTCATATGCCTGGTGCTTCTTTAGTATGTTCATAATTCTGTATACTTTTTTTTTTAGATTGTATGGCTGTACAGATGTAATGGATGCGCCACTGTTGATACCCCGACAGTGGCGCCCCCGATGTAAATGGGGTATATCTTGCACGAATAAATAATAATAATAATAATTCAACAACTGATTTTTTTTGCAGATTTCAATAACTTGGGAGAGAAGGAAAAAAATATGTTTTTTATATGAAAAGTCAAGATATTGAAACAATATACATTACGAGTTCGTTTTTTGGCTGCTTGTATGAAAATTGATGGACCGCTTTTATATTCATGCACCCCCTTTCTCTCTCTCTCTCTCTCTCTCTCTCTCTCTCTCTCTCTCTCTCTCTCTCTCTCTCTCTGTCTCTATCTCTCTCTTTCTGTCTCTCTCTCTTTCTTTCTTTCTTTCTTTCTTTTTCTTTTTGTTCTTCATGGTTTGATTCTTGATGTATTACATGAACTGTATACTGTTTGGAATTGTGCTGTATGTATGGTGTTGTTTGTTTGCTACTGTGTTGATTCATGTTTTCGGCAAAACGCCTCTACTGTATGTATATGTGAGGTACAGCGAAATAAAGTTCATTCATTCATTCATTCATTCATTCAGGGCAATATGGTTGATTAGGACTGTTTTATCAAGATATTCCCATTGCTTGAGTGCAGACATCCCGAACCAGGTATAAATATCTAATTATGTAGGGTCCATGATGCCAAAATATCTCACTTTGTATCTATTTCTATATCTGTTGTGTGCACATAAATGTTGTACGCGCATGGTCAGAGTCTTGCAGTTATCGGGAAATATCCACTCGAACCTCTGCCCCCCCCCCCCCCCGTGACCTTTGCGAGATCAGACTTTGTCATCTTAAGATTCGGAGTTTAAATTCAGATAAACTTAGATCCTTTTTTTGTTCCCAATTTGAATATTATAACTGTTTCGGAAACGTTTCTCTCACTAAATACACTCGACAGTGATCTCAGTATCTCAAGTTATCATATCATACGAAAAGACCACCCTGGGGGTGGGGATGGGGGCCTGGTTGGCCCTTTTGTATCTAAACAGCTTGTTGTCATTCGCCGCCCTGATCTGGAGATTCCAGATATTCAGCTTTTGTAGTCTGAGGTAAGAGTTCACAATAATAGATTCTTACTGGGTACACTCTACAGACCGCCTAATGCACCACTATTATTTTGGGATAAACTATAAGATAGTATGGACTAGGCAAAAGTTAGTAATATACAATATATCATTATAACTGGCGACTTAAACTCGGACTTTGATACATCTACTGGCTCTAAGATAACACAATTACTCTGTAAACCTGTTAGCTCCCATATCACAGAACTAACGAGAATCACTGCCACCACAGCCACCTGTTTAGACCAAATTAATTCCAATATATCCGCTTTTATCACAGTCTCGTGTTTTGACACCTATTTCCACTTGAGATCACTCTGTAGTTGCCTCAAATATTCTTTTTCGTCGCAAAAAGGACACAGCAGATTCACTTTGGAACTTGTAAAAGCCTACTTCGATAAATTTAGAGAATCTTTAAATCAAGCCAATTGGGACGCCTGTTTTAATTAGGAAAATATTGATGTTTGCTGTGATAATTGGACTTAATTATTTATTGATACTGAAAAAAAACATATCAAATAAATCTATCACAGTGCGACCATTGGACTTACCATGGTTTGATTTCTCACTCCGCTGCGCAAGACGAAAAGTGACGACGTGCGTATATATTATGCGTATAATGATGCTAAACAGATCAAATATGACATACACTTGAGGAATATCTACAACATTGTCCGCAACCAATACCAAGAACAGTTAAAGGCAGCTAAGGAAACCCACAAAAACAGACTACGGAGCCTCATTGAGTAAACGCGAATCAAAGGAACAAAGATTGGTGGCGTACCGTCAAATATTTCCTGAATCGTACTCAATCCTCGGCTATCCTATCATTACTCCATACTTATTGTCATATCGCCGATAACCTCTCCAAAGCGGAAATTTTCAATAAGTTAGTTTTTCCTCCACTAGAGTAACAGCGACACATCCAGTGCCGGTACACTACTAGCCATAAATCCACCTGAAGTCTTTCTTAGCTCAATCCAGATCAATCGAGAAGAAGTTTTGGAGATATTTTAAAAAGTCTTGATGTCACAAATGCCTCGAGTCCAAAAAGAGTCATTGCCATTTTACTGCGGGAGGGGGCGCTATCTATTTGCGATTCTCTAACAGAATCTTTCATTGCGTCAGGAAATCTTTCCTAGTTCCTGGAACACACACACACACACACACACACACACACACACACACACACACACACACACACACACACACACACACACACACTAATGTAATAATTATCGACCGATCTCACTTGTCAGTTGTGTTAGAAAAGGTAGTTTTAAACTGATGCGGACTTGTTATCTGTTGACTCTTGGTCCACGGATTGGTTGGTAACATTTAACACTCTGAAAACGGATCCCCTGTCAGTTGCTCGGATGAGAAATCAAGTCGATAACCCTCCCTCAAGTTTCCAAAATCATCAGTTGCAACATGTTGACCAACATAAACACCTGGGGATAATACTACAATCTGACCTCCAATGGAACGATCATACAGATCTTATCGTTGCTAAAGCTGCTAAACAACGTAATATCATGAAAATTTTACAGTACCAACAGGATACAGAAACCCTAGAAATCATATACAAATCATTGATTCCACCGCTCATAGATTATGGTAGTGCGATCTGGGATGGCTGCACACAGGGCGACTCACAAAGATTAGAAAGTGTTCAGCTGCGTGCTGCTCGTGTCATTACTGGTGCCATGCTAACCACCCCAAACGACAAATTATCTGAAGAAACGGGTCTCCAAACTTTGACTAAACGTAGGGATAGGAACAAGTTAATTCAGAGGTATAAAATTACCTATAACTTAGCTCCAGAATATCTAAATGCAATCATTCATTCCAACCCAAACCAGGACAGATACAATACAAAGCAAGCTAGTAACCTTCCTCATTTTAGAGCTGAGAAAGACAGACTTATAATTATTTATCCTAAAATGATTGAGGATGCATGACAGCGAGTGACCAATGACATTGCAGGATTCAGGTCACCTGCCCAGTTTTTAGCAGTTTGAGTTGATATGACTCAAATGGTCCAAAAAGTGTTGCAGATCTACTTTTCACACAGTGTCACACACACACACACACACACACACACACACACACACACACACACACACACACACACACACACACACACACACACACACACACACACACACGCACCCATCCCTAATCACTACTGTTGATGCAGAATATTGTGCAATTTGATTTGTATTTTTTTTTTTTTTCATTGACATGATTTTTATGGAAAATAATCCTTTTTTAATATATGGTATTTAGCGATGATTAAACGAAGAACACATAAAAATCAGTAATAATTCTTGTCTAAAATCAATCAAGTTTGGGCTTACCGGTTAATTTGCGTTCATAACCACAAGATGGCTCTCCAAAACATATGTAGGGGTTTGCTTGATTTTCGGAGCAGCTGATGAGCGGCGAAACATGAAGGACACTTCAAGGATTTTGTGGAAATATTAGTGGTTTTGTGAGGTTTGTGGAGAATATTGAAGGACTTTTGTGGAGCAACAGTTCAGAACTAGAAAAGAAAGATTTGCTTGAAACCAAATCTGTCTCTGTGTGTGAAATATTTGCACAATTACAAAAATATGCAGTGCTGCAACACATACAATTTGAGTCCAACATGAATAAAATTGGATGGAAAGTGACCAAATTATGGCTTAGATAAAAATTTCAAACGACAAAACGACCTTGACCTTTGACCTCTGGAGGTCACATATACATTACAAAAATGTGCAGTGTTACAATATATACAATTTGAGCTCAACATGATCAAAATTGGATGATAATTGACCAAGTTATAGCTACATAAATATTTCAAATGGCAATATGACCTTGACATTTGACCTCTAGAGGTCACATGTAAATTACAAAAATGTGCAGTGTTACAGTAGCTACAATTTGCGTCCAACATGATCAAAATTGGATGGAAATTGACTGAGTTATGGCTGGATGAATATTTCAAACGTACAAATGACCTTGACCTTTGACCTTTAGAGGTCACATGTAAATTACAAATATGTGCAGTGTTACAATATTTACAATTTGGGTCCAACATCATCAAAATCGGATGAATACTTTGGAAGCCAGAAGCAATTCAAATTTTTTAATTGCCCTAATTTGCATAATTTTCAAAATCTTGACTATTCAGAAAGATATGCAAAACTTCACTGCAGGTGCTATAGCCATGCAAAGTTTGAAGTTTCTAACTTGCACGGTGTCTGAGTTTAAGACGACACAAAAATCTGGCGGAAAGAAAGAAAGAAAGAAAGAAAGAAAGAAAGAAAGAAAGAAAGAAAGAAAGAAAGAAAGAAAGAAAGAAAGAAAGAAAATTGGGTAAAACAATATGTCTGTGTTCACACACAGACATAAATAAGCTTTAAAGTGACCCTTTTCAGTTTTGGTCGCAGAATCGAAATCGTTCAGGCAGCCCAGGAACCTCGAGCTTCTCGGTTCCTGGGCTGCCCAAACGATTTCGATTCTGCGACCAAAACCTCAAAGTGTCACTTTGAAGCTATAACAATACTTTCTTTCCTAGCACATCAAAAACCTTTGGAACCAGCTCCCGCTCAACATTCGAAATTCTCACTCCTTCAATGAATTCAAGAAACACATATATTCGAAAGTCCCCCGCTCAATTAAAGAGACTAAAATTATACTAGGCTATGTTGGCAATAGATACTCTTCTGTTGTTCATGCAAGACTCCGGATGGGCCGCAGGCAGCTGAAAGCCGATTTAGACACAATTGGTTTGTGCGAATCCCCAAATTGTTGTTGTGGACAAGGTGCAGAAGATACTTGGCATTACTTTTTCGTCTGTCCATTTTATACTACTCAACGAGATAGCCCACATACAAGCATTTCTTTCATATTGCTCCCTTCACTTCAGAAACAGTTTTGTTTGGAACACCAAATTGTACATTTGAAGACAACAAAATTATTTTTTCTGGCAGTTCAAAAATTCATTGCGAAAACTAAACGTTTCCAGCGCGGTGCTGTAACAAGAGTTACAGTCGTCGTGGAACCCCATCTATCGCCGCATGGTCGATTGGCTTCGTCGCCTCGATGGGGCCATACGATGATGTCCATAACCAGCCCTTCTGTGTGTCTCGTCGAAACAGTAGTGTCTTCCTTAAACTTGTTGGCCCGGCGCAATACTTCGTTTCAATTATATGATAAGACAATTCTTGTCATGGAGGGATGTGTCGGGCTATGTAACGTCTTGCCTGTCCTGTCTTCTTGGCTGCTTTCTACAAGAGGGTTCATACAGGGCTTACCCCTCTTCCCCGTTTGTGTTCCAAGACAAATATTTTACATGCACGTCACAATCGACATTTGCATTATCATGGAATAAAATATGTTTAAACCAAACAAAAGAAACGTGCGGCCGTAAATAGCCCATGGAGGTACTATACTGTATAATATCTCCACGAATAGCCCAAGGAAAATAAAATATCCCCGCGTTACATTAGTTTAGCGGGAATTATTTTTCTGTGCGAGACGAAAAGAAACAATCCGTGAAGTTGTAAGAGTCACGTGGTATTAGAGTATATAGTGCTTTATCTTAAGAAAAAGCGCCATTCTAGGCCGGTACGCCAAACAGGCAAACTTTTCCAAATTCCCTGATTTGATATACATTTATATATTGTTATGGTTGTGAGAGATGGAGTTCGGCATCTTTACCCTGAGAGCAATTCTGCATGCTCCGAACACACGTTTTCAGAGTTTTTAGACCTATTGGGGTTTTATCTCTGGTTTTTCCTGGGCGGCTATTTTGTTCGATGATGAGTTAATTATTCATATATTTCTGTACTGATTGTTGAGTCAAAATAGATCTTTATATGGGTGGATTTTTTTGTTTGTTTTTGTTTTTTGTTTTAGAGTTGGATGAAAAGTTTGATTCATATTGTATGAAGATCTAACTTGTAATCATTCAGAAGTGCAACGTGTAAATTTTGAAATCGTAAAAGTTGCAATTATTATTGATATCCTACGACATGTCACTGTATAAATATCACCAAGAAATTAATCGGCTGCTCAAGGTGTCTCGTCCGGCTGATTACAAACTAAGGTTTGTGTAGTAGGTGTTTTTGAAGTAAAGTAAAGAACAATATATGAGCAAGGGCGGTAAAGCCCTCCCCCCCCCCCCCCGCCGATATGGGTGCCCGATCGTCGATAAGGTCCAATAAAGTCGTGTGAACGAAAAAGGGCAGCGAAGCTGTCGACCAGTTCATCGTAAATCCACCTCGGAAGACCCGTGACCCGGCCTGGTTCGCTCTGGAAACATCACAGAGACTAAGGACAGCTCCTAATGGAGACAAATTCAGTGTCTGCAGATGATAAATAGCCTAAGTGTGTCCGCAATACATGAATACTGGCCCTGTTAAAGAGGTCCTCGGATATAAAATATGAGCACAGGGATCTAAATGGAGAGACAACAGAATAAATGCAACTCGCAAGGCGAGCGATATACAGTATTCATGCATATGGCTATGCGTTAATCAATTTGGGTCCATACACTTAAAACTATTATAGATAGACACAAAGTTCTAACTTACACATGTAGGTTTGAGACAACTTTCAATCTAATGGACAGTGAACAAAAGTTGTAGAATTTTAAATTATGCTAATTAGGGGCACTTGAAAAATTTTAAAGTTTTATATATCCAAAACTATTATAGACAGAGGTGCCATACCAACTTCAATTTTGGTTCGTGACATAGCCACATCCAATGAACAACGACCCAAAGTTCTAGCATTTTAATCTATGCAAATTAGGTGACTACACAAAATTTAATTCTTGAATATCTCCAAAACTATCGTAGACAGAGGTGCCATTCCAATTTCAATTCATAGGTTTGTAACACAGCTGCATCCAATGGACCATGAACCAAAGTTGTAGCATTTTACGTTATGCATATATGTGAATACACAAAATTGAAATCTTAAACAGCTTTAAAACTGTTCTCATTTTGAAGGCACCCAGACAGATTTGCTGTGAATCAAATATTCTTATCTAGTTTTAGCTGCACTTCTTATTCTATACTATTTATTGTATGCTGGGCCCTAAGGTAGAACAGTTTGTAATTTTGTTGATCCGCTCGCACATAAGAGTACTTTCTTGAGCTGGCTCAATTTACCGCACGCGCAGAAGTTATTCTGAGGGAGTACACTATTTTGTTGCCTGTACAGACAGACCAGTTCACGCTGCTATTAACAATAGTGTTGCTTTTTTGTTTCGAGCGGGGTTAAAGTCGTATCGCCAAAGTGTCAGAAACGAAAGTAAAGCTGCCGCGGTGGGAAGGGTCTGTCTACGTATGCAAATTATTTTGTTCCACCTTATGAATACACTGTGTTGATAGACGTCTGAATTTTCTTTTCATATCTTTTCAACGATGAAAGATGACGCTTCCAGACCTGGCAAATTTAAAGCAAGCATACAAGTTATCCAAAGGAAGTACAAATTTTTGTTCCACCTTATGAGCAACGGTCTTGACTAGGGGTCTGAATTTCCTTTTCTTATCTTTTAAAGCATCAAAGATGGCGTCTTGGTGTTGTTGCCATTATCTGCCCTGCCTTCGCACCGGAGTCGCTGTCTCTATCTAAGACGTGATAGGTCGCGACACCAATAAATCTTAGCTTAGCTTACGTGTCAGTCAGCTGAGCTTATCTTACTGTCCTTCGTCAATCGTCGTCCGACCTCAGTCCCTCACCAATTTAACATTTTCGACTTCTTCCCTTGCCTGCCAAGCGGCCTAGTGCTATGTAGCATACATAAACAAGCAAATTAGAGTCTGCTTCGCAGGCAACTTCTTCCCAGACATTGGACAAATTCACCTCAAGCTTGGTGGAGATCTACCTTGTGTGGGTCTCTACAGATTTCGTCAAATGCTCACGCCCCGGTGATTCTTTGGATTTTTAAATTATATTTTTATTGATTTTTTATTACTATTTTCTTTTTTGTAAAAGGGTAAACAAAATTTTTCACTAGGCGGCGACACTCTTGATCTCTGATTTTTGACGATTTTTCTTTTAATTGGTGCACCTGTCGGTTATGCATGGATTCTCGTTGATTACTATGTAAGTCAACTGGGATTGCAATGGAAATTAACATTTCGAATTAACTACCAAAACCGCAACCAGATTTACCTCAAACTAGGTGGGGATTTACCTTGGGTGGGCCTGTAATAATTGCATTCAAATGGTCACGCTCCAGCGGTTTTTTTTTGGGGGGGGGGGGATTTTTTGTTTATTTTTGGCCAAACAAAAAAAAAAGCATCTCAAAAACCACTAACCCAATTGCTTCGCATAGCAACACCTCCGGGGACCCTAGATCTTAATGTGTTCAGCAGGTGGCACTTCGACTTTTTTTGCTATTTTTTACGATTTTTTGCGTGTTTTTTTTCTCTATTTTCGATTTTTACTCCAAAACGGTCACTCAGATTGCTCTGAAACATGGTGGAAATGTAGCTTGAGGGAAGGTTAAACAAAATACTAGGTGGTGGTACTCTCGATCTCTGATATTTAACTTTTCAATCCGGATACCTGTTGGTTAATGCATGCATTCATATTGATTACTATGTAAGTCAATGTGGGATTACAATGGAAGTTCACATTTTCGACTTCTCCAAAACCCTGAACCACATTCACTTTAAACACTGTGGGGACATTCCTTATGTTGGTCTCTACCGTGTCTGTTCAAATAGTCACGCTCCAATGATTTTAAATATTTTTTATGAATTTCTTGTTCATTTCAGTTAAAACCATCAAGTCACTTGCTTTGCAATTGTATAGGAACATTTCTGTGGACTTCTAGGCTTAATTTGTTCTACAGGTGGCGCTGTGATCATTTTTCGCTTTAAAATAATCCGCATTTTCACTTTTCTTGACTTTTTCTCCCAAACCGCAAGTTGGATCCTCTTCCAAGGTATTGGGAATGTATGTGGACTTGATCTCCACCAAATTTGTTCACTGCATAGTGGTGTCATCATGTTACCGAAAGTCATGATGGTCCAAAAGAAAAGTGACCTTGATATGATTATGAAATTGACAGGACCACTTCAATCTTTACATGTAAGGTCAACTGAGCACAGGACTGTCAGAGTCTTCTTGTTTGAAAAATTAAATGTCTTAACTGAGTAGCATCGTGTATAGCTGTTGGATTGGAGAATCATTCCATCTATGATGATAATAAGAGTGACACTGAGATATAGGGCTAGTATAGGTAGCAAGAGATTCAATGTTGCCTGTCTTAATAAATTCAAACCCGGCAGGAAGATGATCACTAACATTGTCGTGTTCTATATCAATTATACTAGCACAAGGTCACAGCCTGTGGAACAACAATGGTCAATCCATGTTAATACATTAGATGTGTGACAAAATACATAATCTGGATCGTTTCCATGTATATAAAATCAAAATACATAATTATTACATATAGTTATCTGGGGGTTATCTTCCTGCTTGTTTGTCCAGTCAATGTATGTACAAGAAGCATCGATACAGGTCTTGTCTGTTAGATTGTGGCTCTCATTCACATTGATACTTTTTACTGTCAACCTAACGGTGCGATATCCCAGCTCACCCAAAATGTCTTCGTATTAGGATTTCTCGCCCTTACATAATATTTCATAATGTAATGACCAAAAAAGGAAATTTGGAGTTCAACCAAGGCAGACAACCAATGGTTACATGAAAAACAAAAAAGAATGCTGGGTTTTACTCACATTTTTGCCTGGACAACCATGTTGACCTGGTCGCCCAGCTGGTCCCTGTAACCCGGCCGCTCCCTGCACATATTTAAACGTGATTTAAACAGAAGTCCGTGGTACTTATGTTTTCACCATATGGTTATATTCAAAGGTTTTTCTTCTCAGAAACTTTACTGTTTAGTACATATCAAAAGAAATCAAATCTGAAGTTAAACAACACCACTTCTATACCATATGCTGAGGTTCACGGGAAATGTAATATTGCATTCTGTCTAAATTGTGATAAAGTCAAGATATTTATGTTTTCATCTTATGGTTTTTCTCGAATGTCACGAAAAAGTAAAATCATTTCGACCAGAAAAGGAAAATATCAAAATATACTAGCCCTCCTTGATTTTACATAACATATCTAGACATATACTATGCGTCTATAAAGAGTGTTTTTCCTTTTCTTCCTTTTCTTTTTTCTCGGGAACTTTAGTGTTTAATGCATAATATGTAAAAAAGAAATCAAATTTGAAGTTAAACAATGCCATTTCTATCATATGCTGAGATTCACGGGAACTGTAATACTGTATTCTATCTAAATTATGATAAAGTCTGCCAAACCGTACTATGCTAATCAATGAACAAGAAATCGGCATTTTAAAAATTTTCTTCAAAATACTTCACAGTTGTTATAATTGATGATTAAGTAATGAACCGACCGGCCTGCCGTCTCTTCCTGGTCTGCCTGGAAACCCCGACAGTCCCTTAAAAGAAAAAAATGCATTTGAGAACAATGTGCAGTGTTTTTTAAACGCAATACTGCAATTTAAATCAACTATGTTGTATTGATATACCTGTCCGCCCCCCCCCCCCTTTGCGGGAAGAGGGAGGAGCGTGTGTCTAGATTTTATGTCAAATGAGATTTATCAATGTGACGTCTGATAGGTCACTATAGCTCAATTTTCATGTACTCAGATTTCGTTTGAACAATTGAGCATTTTATGTTTCTTTAATAGTCATGCAATTTTCATCAGATTAGTGAAAAGTAGGACTGAGTCGAGCATTTTTTTTTTACTGAAAAGATGGATACTCGACTATCTATGCTGAAAATTAGCGTGAACATGAACATAATGATAATGATAAGAACAACAGTTATAACAATAACAAGATCAATGCTGCTATTCGTTTCTCTTCCAGTTTGTTATTTCCCTTCACCTGTTCTCCCTTGCTGCCGATGTCTCCCTTATCACCTGGCGTTCCCCGTTGGCCCTTCACACCCGCAAACCCCTCTGGTCCGGCAGGACCTGGGATGCCCTGGAATCCTCGCGGGCCAATTGCACCCTGTGGAGGGAGATATTCGTCAGGGGCAGAAACAGCAAAAAGTGCAAGCTACACACGTTGTAACATACTTTATTTGTTTAATGAGGATTAGACAAATAGCCCAAGGCTAACGCAGGTCTGCTCCTCGTGTAAAAACGTACATTATTACACAGTTTGCCACAATCACATTGAAAAAAGGAAAAATATAAATAAAATTAATATATATATATATATATATTTAAAGAAAGCAAAACAAAAAATTAGTAAATAACAAATAAAAAAAAAAAAAAAAAAAAAGGTACGCACGTAGTATAGACCCCTGCATGTAATCAAATAACCATGCAGGTAGGCCTAATACAGTTACGGTCCTAATGAGACATTGGCCTGTATGTTCGAGAAAGAAAGTATATGTTGTACGCTGTAAACAGCCATGCTCAAAATTTGAGAGTAATGGTGTCAGGGGCATTGCCAATGCCAATAATTAGTTTAAAATTCATTTAGCTGGCAGGAAGCAATTTTGACAACTCGACAAGGTTAAGTCGGATCAACCTATGGCCGTTTGTGCTGTATCATTAGGACTGTCCTTGGGCCTGTCATACCTGAATTGCGTTTTGATATGCAACGATCATTATCATTTGCTAGAATATTTGCAGACGGCATAAATATATAATTGTGGTCAAACTTTTAACACAATGATAAAACAGTCGAATGCTGACATGAGCAAAATGGCAGAGTGTTTTGCTGTAAGCAAGTCGGTGCTTAACGTTAACAAATCAAATCTTATTGTTATTCGTTCCAAATTGACAAGAGGCCCAGACAACCGAGTCATCAGAGTAATGAACCCACTTTGAAGGTGTTATGTGCAATATATTTTGGTGTTTCTGCAGATGCATCCTTGGCCTGCATGAACATGTCTTAAACTTGTATCAAAGATAACAGACAGAGCTATATTTTTCCTAAAGTATGTTATTCTGTAATATTGCATACATTAAGACATTTATACTATGCTTGAATATAACTTTACAATCTCTTGCATAGGGCTTGTAGCTCTGCCTACCATAATTGTGAAAAATCGATTTTGGCTGCTTATATGAGCTATAGTAACTAGTATTAAATATGTTCAGTACTCTCTGTCATGTATTGTTCTCAAACTTTCAGAATGTCAAACTGTCCCATGTAGTTAATGTATCGGCATTATAAGATGATTGCATCTATACAAGGTTCTACCTCCTGGCTACCTTAACTTCTCACACAACTTCTGCATAATGTTCTAATTTCTTCCTTGTGGATTAAGAATATTGTCAACATTATTAAAGAATATGACTTACCGGTGACCCAGCAGGCCCTGAAACTCCTGGCGTTCCTTGCTTACCCTGAAATCAATACAAAGAGTCCAAAATACAGATATTGCTACATGAGGAGAAAAAGCTAAATTTTTCTCTTCAATGCATTAAAAATTGACGGTTGCATTGACGGTTGCATTATATGCATATTAATTTCCCGCCACAACTGCATACCTGATTGCCTCGTCTCGCTTGGCGCGATATGGCGAGATACGGGTCGGTACCTGTGGGGACAAGCGGGATATACCAATATTTTGGAAATAAAGAATATTTATTAAAGGCAGATGGAAATTTTTCTTTATGTATGGCTCGGGAAGTACTAGATGAATACCAGTTTGGCATTTGTGAACTTAAATTTCTCAAAAAGGCTTATTTTGTGAGAAATGAACATATGGCCCTGTCTGTGACAGTGATGTGACCCGCACGTCTCCCGTGATCGCCTGGCGTCAAACCCGTGCCTTGTATTAATATGCATACGGCCTAATAAATAAAGAGGCATCTCTCTCAGTAGCTGTTTATCTAAACTGTTTTGTGCAGTCTTGAAAAAACTAATACAAATTCATATGGAAAAACATAATTATAATATTACATATCAAATCGGGATTGCAGGAAACATTTCTGGAAATAGATTCCTTTTTGTGTGCTTCATCGATCTCCAAATATTTTTATATCTTTCGATACTGTGTGGCATGATGGACTATTCTACAAATGTTTTAACAACAATATTAGCGGTTTTATGTATAACATTTTGCGAGACATGTATGATAAGTCGTCTGTCCAAATTAAATTTAATTGGGGATTATCAGAAAAAATATATTTGAATGGCGTAAAACATGGATGTGTGCTAAGCCCGACTCTATTCAATTTTTAATCAATGATTTGCAAGAAATTTTTACACATGATTGCCATCCAGTAACCTGATATAAAGAGAAATTCAACTGTATGCTTTATGCGGATGACCTGATGCTAATTTCGGAAAGTGAACATGGTTTACATTGTTGTTTGGATAAATTACACGCATACTGTAAAAAAACTGGAATTTGAATATCAATGTAGAAAAATCCAAAATAGTTATATTTAATAAGTCTAGTAAAAAAATTATGCGACGCTTCTTTGTTGGTAATGAGGAACTAGAAATAACTAATAAATATACCTACCTCGGCATTGAAATGACATCTAATGGAAATTTTGCTGGAGCCATAAAACATTTATATTTGGATTTATTTGATAAACTGATTGCCCCTATATTTCTTTATGGTTGCGAAATATGTGGTGCATATGTACTATATCCCACAAATTGAATCGGTCAAGACAATATATCAGCTTATTTCAAGACTGAATTCGAAAAATTACATTTTAGTTTTTTGAAATATACTCTAGGAGTGAACTCTAAAGCATGCAATATTGCGGTTTTGAGTGAGCTCGGAGCTTTTCCCTATTCTCTGAAAATACTTAAGACTATATTTAAAAACTGGTACCTAATTATAAACTCTAACCATGACAAATTGTTGTACGATGCCTATAAATGTAACTCCGAAATTCTGTCATTGACTCACTCTAACTGAGTAAACACTGTGAAGAACATCCTAAAATTAATCGAATGCGAAGATATTTGGAACAATGGCAGCGATGAATTAGGTGACTTTTCGGCAAATATTACACAAAAATTATAACGGGAGAAATTTCTTTGTCAATGTCACACTGACTTTTCTAGACAATCTTTTCCAGATAAAAAGTTAAGAAGAACATATTCAAAATTTAAATCAAAGCTTCAAATGCAAAATTACTTACTGGTATTGAAGAATATAGATGAAAGATGAAACTTGACCCGCTTAAGAATCAATGCACATAATTTAAATATTGAAAAAAGGAGACACAAAAGGCCAGTTAAAGTACCAGTAGATGACAGAATATGTGACTTGTGTTTCAAAATTAGAAGACGAATTTCATTACATTTTACTTTGTCAAAAGTTTTGTGAAGGCAGGAAACAATTTATTGATAACGTGTCAGAATTTCTAGCTGATTTTGAATATTTAACTCCGGAAGATAAATTTATTTAGTGAATGAAATATAATGACGTGGAAGTAATTTGAAATTTGGGAAAATTTATAACAAAACTGTAAAAATCAGAGAAAAGTTGTGATGGAAAGGTATCCTATTCTTTTGGTTCAATTCGATACACATATGTTTGTATGATATATATATATATATATATATATATATATATATATATATATATATATATATATATATATATATATATATATATATATATATATATAATATTCTTATCATCATCTTCATATGTATATGTTTGTAAGTATTGTTTATGCTCCCAACAGGTTTGCTGATGGGGGATCTTTATAATGTAGACCGTTTTTTTAGACCTATCAACAAAATACCATGGATATGTTTGAAATGGTGCAGTTGCAATAAACGTCATTCATTCATTCACATAGCTACACTGCGAGTACTCCGAGTCACCGCGAAAGGCGGCGAGACTGCAGTGAATACTTTGGCTGTAGCAAACGGTAATATCTTAAAATTTTCCCGATGGTGACTGGGTTTTCTTGTTCTCAGAATATTAGCATATAAGGAACAATTTGACATAAGATATATTTGGGTTTATAAGTTATTTTAGAAGGTGCAGACTGCAACCTGGTTTCTCTATATATTTTGCGGGTTAAATTAGTAGCGTAACACCTTAAGGGATACTGCGGGTGACTACTTTGGGCAGAAGAAAGACCCATTATCAGGCCTGTACTGCCATTATCTCATTTAATTACTTCAAATATCACATTCTATAAATGAATAAACACATGAAAGTACCTTTTAATAATTTTCATCACATTCATGCTCAAAATCAGCACACAATTGTACAAAATGACGTATGTCTGTGAACATTTTGCTGTGTGATTCACGTCTCACACAATTTTAACTGATCGCATGGGTTTCTGGTGTCATAATTACATTATGGAGAGCGCACTCATGACTATGAAAATTCCAGATATAGGATATCACTGTTAAACAGAACAGAGGACTCAGTTTAGATGGATGGTGATTTCAACTGTGGGCAAAGTTCTGTATCTGATAGAGTATGGAGGTTCAGTTACAGTCACCATATTCAATTCCAAAGTCTGTAAACCAACATGACATGTATTTTTTGTGGAGTTTTACAATATTTACCTTGTCAAACCTACAATTTACTATAGGCATCGTTGGGAAATTTTTTGGTAGCATACTCCTGCAACATGTCAGATTTTGCTCATACGCGTTCTGGTTAATTGAATAACATATGCTGTTGGGGAAAATAGTGGCAAGATATAGTTGTTTTTTTCATATGATTTGTGTACAAAACAATATTTTCAATGTTCAAAGATCATTCATTTGATAATTTTGGAGATCACGTGTTCCCTTAAGGTATTACGTCAGCAATTCGGCCGGCTTCCGGGTAGATTATAGAGTGCATATTAGAAAGGACTCTTACAGGCACAGGGGGCTGTCTCTTATATAATTCTGACCACAGGAACATATTTTTTTTTCTCAAACTGAATGGTACAGTGTGCAGTATTCATTGACAGGTCAGTTTTCAATATACTCAATGCAGTGACTGAATACACGTGGCTACAATGCGAGTGCTCCGAGTCACCGCGCAAGGCGGTGTGACTGCAGTCAGTACTTTGGCTGTAGCAAAAGGTAGTGTCTTAAAAGTGTCCCAATGATGACTGGGTTCTCTTGATCTCAGATGATTCAGAATATTAGCATATAAGGAACAATTTGACAGAAGGTGTGTTTGGGTTTATAAGTTATTTTAGAAGGTACAGACCACAACCTGGTTTGTTTAACTTTTTTTTAGCCGGTTGAATTAGTAGCGTAACACCATAATGTGGCGGGTATCTGCCATCATGTTCTGCAGTCCCTCGGGTCGTTTCTGGACAGGAAAAATCATCCGACAGAGCTCTATTTTTCAGCAACAATAATGGATTGAAGATGATGGATGTAATAGGTAAATAAAAAAGTTTTCAGAAAATCAGTCATGTTGGCATGGAATGTAGTGCATTGACAAGTGTACTGTGGTGCAGACAGTGCGTGCTCTGTTTTAATATCTTCACAACCGACTCGCATCTCATATATTGCCTTCTCGCAATTTTTTTTTCTTTGTAAGGCAGCTACTTAAAATCGCTTTAATCAAAGAAATCGCTAATCGGATATCATAAATCCGGGCAGATACAATAATATATTTTAATAATCTGAGTTGAAAGCGCATTTTGGTTACATCTAAGACAGGTATTCAAATACCGTCCAATCACGTTCAGCAGTCCCACGGGCGGCTCGCGGAGATGTAATATTCGGATATTTGGAAAAGTCACATTCAAGTAAAGGGGTTAACGGGCTCATTTTGAAAAGAAACGAATGGATTATATGTGGGTATGCTGATAAATAAAGAACATAAATGTACCAAATGGCTGAATCTGTTCTCACTTTCGAGCGGATCCATCATTGGAAAGCAACGGAAGTCAGAAATTAGTGTTAAACCACATTATATCTTGTTGTAGGCAGATAGGCCAAAACAGATGGGCATAGCGTATCCGGGTCACGACATGCACACCATTTTGTGTATATTTTCAATTATATATTGTTTCTTTTTTTTTTAGAAGTTCTTAAGTAAGGATTCTTTGTCTTTCCGGAGAAAGTGCATTATTTTAGACCTTTACTATCATTTAATTGTGTAATCGGTATGGCTTACAGCCCAATTGATTACATAAATAAATGATAATATCAAGGAGTCTATGACTGTTCTAGGCTTATTGATACTATCTCGATGCTATCTTTATTTTTTATAGCATAAGTTAGTTTACCTAGTTTTATTAACATTGTTGGTTTCATGGAATAGTATTTTATTTTGTTTTGTTTGGTAACTATAGAAGAGGCCTTTAATAAGCACGTATGTGTTTCCTGTTCCCCTTGCCAGCGATGTTCACCAGACTGTTAGGGGTGGGTATCCTGTAGCACTGCAGCACCAAAGTGTTACCAGGCTGCAGAGTGCAGAAAGTGCCACAAAAACGTATTATTGTTCCATTGTGAAGGCAGGAAACTAAGACTGCCTGTGCTACAGGAGTAAATATTGATGCTACAAGCATTCTGACAAGTGCTCATTCCTGACTGTATGTATTCATTTGTGTGTTCTATATCTGTTAAGAAACATTAAACATAGAGTGCAAAAGATGTAATGAATTGTTCTCTGTATAAACTAGTCTGATCGTGCTATTCAATACACACGCTTTAACCAGCCCAACTTTTTAGCTCAGAGTCTTGTTGCATCACGCGTTTACACGTCGAACTTGTGAATGGAAGCTTTAAATGTTGATATTTTTTACTAG